>JAGFPH010003088.1:111218-130245 GCA_018207615.1 Philaenus spumarius | reverse complement strand
CATGTAGTGGGGAGGAACGACTGATGGATGGGTATATTGACCATGATGCAAAGATGGTCAATGATTAGAAGATGGTCAATGCAAAGAAATTTTTATTTCATTAATTTTATAAAGTATACGTGGTAATTAAGTGTATACTATTTATTTATAAATCTAATCATAATGTAAGGTAATTACAAGTGTTCTGTATTCTTTTTATTTACTGAAAAATGACAGACATATTGACCACTACTTAAATGTACTGACTGGGGCCGGGTTTGTAAGCTGTGTGAAAGTACGACACGAGTGTCCGGCGAAGGTAGTTCATGCATTGACCATGTATTTGTTAACCATTTTGATTTCAATAGAGTGCAGGCTGTAGTAATTCAAACCCACGTCACGGACCATCACAGCACAGCGCTTGGGTAAACCAGTTCGAGCTGATTTCGGTGACTGTTTCGAAGTCTCCATTCACGACTTTTTTTCGATAAAAAAGAATTTGTTAAATTATTGACTAATCAAAAATGGGAATCTGTAATATGTTCGCAGGATATCCGAATTATCTCTTTGGTTTTTAAATCTCTTATTCACGAACTTGTACGCGGTTCAACAAAAAGAACTTCATCGCTCAAATCACATAATAAAAAATTAAAACCTTGGACTGCTAGTAGTCTTATTCGATCTATTAGAAACACAGATAAACTCGCAAAATTAGTAAGGAAACAACCTTTTAATACGGTCCTTACAGCATATTTTAAAACTTATAGGAACCAATTAAACACTATTATAAACGGAATTATAAACGTACAGTTAAACGGAATTTTTATAGAGACATATTAATTCATTGTAGAAATAATCCAAAACGTCTTTGGGAAATTATAAACGATTTGAGTGGTAGCGGTAGCAGTAAGAAATGTTTTCCAATAAAACAATATTTTGCAAGGTTCCCAATCAGACATAAACACAGACACATATAAACAAGTTGCTAATGAATTTAACTCGTACTTCTTCAGCGTCAGATATAGTTTAGCGTTATCTATCGACTCAGGTGGTGAACCTATAATAAGGGACGAAGACTATGAGACGTTATCTGATTTCACTTTGCGTACTGTTACTGGATTCGACATAACACGATATACAAACAGTTTGCGGGGTAGCTCTGCACCTGGCTGCGATGGCATCTCAGCGTCCCTTCTTAAAGACAACATTGATCTCAATTTCAACATATTAGCCCACGGACTGTAGAATTTTAACAATTAATTACATTAGGTACAATACCTGCTTTATCTGTTTTTTTTTCAACCCTTAAAATCACTTGGTGATTACTGCAGTTACAGGAAACCTACGTGCCCATCTTCAGATCACAGAAAAATCTTTTTCAAGTCGTCAAAACAAAACAAAGTCATCACATAAACACTGTGTCGTAGTAAACGTCTTATCGTGGACCTGTCAACAAGACTAGCCTAATGCAGCTAATGTAATTAAATGTATACATTTTTATCAGCTTGTTTAAAAATAACTACCAAATGGTAAAATATACGATAAAAAGTATTAGGACATTAATTGTAGAAACAATTATAAGAAAGACAACGAAAAAAATTTACTCCAATACCTTTAATAGCTTTTGAGATAAACGCGATTTACGAAACCCTTGCAATTTCTAACTTTGGGGGGCGCTGAGGGGAAGCAAGGGGGTAGGGGTGGGGACTTTTTGCAATACACTTGTCTAAACTATAGTAATCGATGGGGGAAAAATTAGCTTTATACTATTTTTTCCTCTATCGGGTATTTTACGACACAGGTTGACTGGACTAATGGTCAAAACCAAAATAACTCCAAACACCCAAACCCAAATAGACCCGGTCCACCTAAGCCTACTCCTAATCAGAAGCCGAAAAACTAAATAAGGAGGTTCTGCCTAGAAAGACATTATATTTAGGAAACACAGGGCTGTGAATAAAATAACAATACATATAAATAACGTAATGACAAAGTTAAATAATAATAAAAAGGTAAAGATAATGTTTTGCCATTGGCTAGGATCGAACCTGAAACCAATGTATATTTAACCGAAAAAATGAAAATAGTAAACAGAAAGCGTTAGGTAGTATTCATTATAACATACGGGATGACTTGCTAAGTAATCAAGATACAAAAAAAGCCTATAGAAGAGATTCCGGCAAATTTCACGGAAATTGAACTTAACACGGCGGTACTAGAGAGTTTGACATCGGTGCGGATATAAGTGTAGTACAATAGATTACTTTGAGCATTTAAAAGGTAATGATGTAGACATTTGGAAACTCCTGTAACAAACGTTGAAATAGTTACCGCGTTAAAAGGACGGATACAAAAATAAACAAGCAAGCTATGGTTCAAGTTAAATTAAGGGCAAAAACAATAGACATGAAGTTGATAGTCGTAAAAGGTTTAAGGTCACGTGTGATAATGGGTTGTGACATATTATTCGAATTACAAGCCAGAATAAACATGGAAGACAAATATATTAAATTTAAAATTGATAAAGAAGTGCAAATACCGTTTATAGAAAATAATCGGCCATTAGGAAAATAAAAGAAAAATTAATTGTTTTAATATAAACTCAAGGTAGAAAAATAATATTAAAGATGTTAACGGGGTAGAAATAAATAAAAACAATTCAAGTAAAATTGATAAAGTATTAATAAAGAATGATTCAAATAAAGAAAATGTAGGAGAAAGTGATAACATTTCTAAGGTAGTAGAAACTGAGTTACTTATGAAAGTGAGTACCGAGTATAGGATAGTGGTTGGAGACGCTGGTATTGAAAAAGGATGTAAAGGGACGCAGATGGGCACAATTGCTAAGGAGAAAAACGCGGGTAGGTTACAAACGGAAATAGGGTTGAAGCAATTCGTATCTAAGGAAGTGCGACTTCAACGAGGGTTAAATATAAATTAAATAAATAAAAGAGTCATTACATTGCTCATCCTAAATCCATTTAAAACCCGAAATTGTTCAAATAGCGTTTTCAAAAAAATACCAAACTCTTGGGGACGAAATTCTTCATGCAAATGGCTTGGTACTTTTTCGCTATAACTAATAGTGACAACATAAAAAAATATTAAAAATTATATTTTTAAATTGTTAATAAGTATTAAACGAAAGGTTTTTCTTAATTTTGGAAAAGCCATTTGCATGCGTATTGGCGTAAAATGACATATCGTTCATAATTATCCGTTCAAAAATAAAGGAAAAATATGGATTTTAATTTAACATTGGTCTTATGGAGTGTCAACCAACATGGCCGACAGCTAGAGCCGACCCTTAACTTACGTTAGACAAGTCAATTTACACAGCTCATGAGCAGATTGCTCGCTATATGCAGTGAGGCAGCACTTGAATAAACACAGTATCGCGTCGGCCTTGGATTAGACATCCGGCTTCTTAGAATGTTTTTTATCCTTTTAACTTTTGACAAGTTGACTCGGTAGTATCGTATCCTACCTTTGACAGAAGATGTAATATTTAGTCTACTCTCTTACTAACTTCGTTTGAAACGTTTCTATGAGATACTAAGATTGGTTTGGCGATTGTTAAGAAAAGTCTCACTCTTGTTTAATATATTTTGTTTCTATATCGAAAATGTAGTTATTGTGTTTTTTTAAAGATTGGCAAATTGTACGTTTTCTAAACGTTGGGACATTCTTTATGTGTAGTAAATTGTACAAAACACATGAAGTATTTTTTTGAGAATTTGTTACCTATTTTTGTATTTATGTTATCATATATATCATAAACAAATTAATAACTATTACTTATACAAAATTACTTACCGTAATTAAACTTATATTTGATATTAATAAGTGATTCCATTAAACGGGTTTTATTATTTTGACAAATAAAAAATAAAAAAATATTTGTGTCAGTACATTTGTCAGTAATGTAATTTATAACATGGCTTAACGATTTTATAAAATTTCAAGTATATACGGCATAAGAGATACAACCACAAACGGTATTTAAAGATTAAGGTAAAAAAAACTTTTGTAAATATACAAAATATACACCAGTTTCCTGATTCTCCCACAAAAGAAGAGATATTTTTAGCAGGTGTGGTTTCTTATTACCATTAATATTCATAGGAAGAAATGACAGTGCCGTCTGATTTTCTGATTCCAATGTGTATGATTTAGCAAATATTTTAGTTGAAATGTGAGTCAACAAGGTGTAAATACAGTACATAAATTCTTACAACGTCGTCAATTCATTTAGGCCTGCATTACACGAATAAAATGAATGCAGAATTATTGAGTCTCGCATTTAATTGTAAAATACTTGATGATTTAGCAATTGTACGTAAATATCGTACGGTAGCTTAGTATAAACCAAATTTAAATTAAAACAATGTAAATAAAACATCAAATTTAAAAAAAATACATGGGGTTTGAAAAAAAGTATATGTTCACTGTCCACAGTTATATGGTCTACATAAAAATTACGTTAAATTTGTAAGTTTTATGTTGAATATTTCTGTTTTTAAACAATATTCAAGACATGACAATGTACTCTATATAAATGAAAACGAATGTTTGTATCTTTGTTTCTTTTTTCTTTGTCCTCTATAGTCTCAAAAACTATTCAACCTATTTCACTAATAATTGCACAGTTTATCCATAGGTCTATCGTTATCAGGAGTGTTTAGACGTTACAATTATTACAGTCTAAGAAATTGAAATGGGGTTGCTACCCTATTAATATAAATTAAACTGACATAATACAAGCTAAAAGGCTAAAATTATATAATATTATTTTTATGTGATATAAAAACCACGTAAAATTTGATTACTTAAGTCAAAGGGATGAAATTGAATAACTACAGTAAAAATTCAATAATAATAGATACATTTACTTTTTCTATATTCTCAAAAATTACTCAAACTAATTTCACTAACAATTTCTGAATTTGCAAATATTAGTACCAATATTGTTTAGAGAATATGGATCACTACAATCAAAGAGATTAAAATTTGGTAGGTACACCTATAAATACAATAAAAATAAATTGCGCTAACTTCCTACAAACTATAAATCTAAATTTGTGTAGTATTATTCCTAAGTGACATAAAAACCATTTGCAATTCAATTACTTAAGTCAATGTAATGAAATGGAATAACGTTCCTTAAAATTAAATCAAGCAAAGCGAAGCATTGCAGGGTCCGATAACTTCGGGTCCACTTATTAAATACTTTTAATAAAATTTAGCGGTTATTTCGTGTATTTTGTACACAACCATACAAAATACAAGATAAACCTGCTTTGGCATTTCTTTTCATTCAATTATCACATTGGTAATGCCGTTTATTATGACTTTATTTCATTAGTATGATTAAAGTCTTGTCGACATCTAGACATTTTTAAGGCTGGGGTTACAGTTACAGACCATAAAGCACTACAAACAGTGGACTTTTAGCGTTACCGGTTACTTTTAAAACCTGTTGTACTAGTGTCACTCAAATTAGTTACAGTGGATAGCAAGTTTCAAGTCAATAGCTTTACTGTCTTAGAATTTTAAATACTGTATTTAGAATAAAACTGTGCTAGAATTTTTGGTAAAATGTATCCAAACAAAAATGTTTCCCATCAGTACATCTAACAGAAAGTTAATAAATAAAAATTAGTTGTATATTTTGCTGAAAAAAAGAAGTCGAAATGGAGTTTATGATGAACTTTTTTATATTGAAGTTTTTGGTCACTATGCCTTAAGTCAGTCAAAGTCTCAGCATTCGTTGAAGGCCGCTACATTTAGCCGGAAAAACATTTGGGCGACATTGTTGACACGTTTCTTATTTGAGGGTTATTTGATCAGTGGCACCTATCTGAACTTGACTGCATAAACCATATAACAGATTACTAAATAGATTAAAAATTTAATCTAACCAGGAAATAGTTACTAAATGAACAACGATTTCCCTCGCTGATGAAGGCCGAAAGGGTTCTATTGGGTAGCATGCAAGAACTATGCATGATTACTCAATCATGTGGTAAATTAAAACCTTTAACGTAAAAACCCTGTGAGTTTATTTAATGGGATCCTATAAATAAAATAATAATGAAGTGCATTTGTATTTCTAAAGAAAATAATGGTGTTACTGAACAGGCGTTATTGTTGTAAGGAAAGAAATGGTGAACATATAAATCCTCTTCCGTGATATTTATAAAGAAAATGTAAAACTTCCTCAAATATTGTGCTACATCTAGCATATTTATTTTTATTTCACAAATAGACATAGTCCGTATTGCTAATAACTAATAAAACATTATTTTTTTATAATTAACTCTTTGACAAAACAAGTTGTTTTCACAATAGTGAAGAACTTGAGAAAACTATTTTTGACAGTAGCAAAAATTGGTAAGTATAAATTAAAGATCATAGATCATACAATATTTCGAGACCGGTAATCAAATTGTATTTATTTTTTCGTGAAATATTTTGATTGCACTGTAAAGTCAAATTAAAAATAAAATATAAACGACAAGAAAATCACAAAATGTTCCTCTAATCTTTACAAGACTATAATTATTCCAGTATGAATAACTTTAAACTTGTAGTTTTACAGAATTATTCAAATTAAAAAATAAATAAATGTTTTTTAAAAATATATATTGAAATTTTTTGTGCATATGCTACGGGAAAACATAATTTACGCTCATGGATTTAAACAACAGTTTCCAAATATTTAATTCCGGTTAAGAGCATATAACAATTATTTAAAACCTTTTAAAACAAAAATACTTCAGTACAAAAAGTAAAAGGATTTATGTTTCAGATTTGTTTAACATCTTGTCTTAAAACAAGCGTTAGTATACGGTATTCAAAATGTTACTGATTGTCGAACGTGTACCATTATGTTAGCGTAAAATAAGCTGATAGTCGTCAGTTAAAAAACACAAGCAAATAAAGTTTTTATTACTTGCGGTTCGATAAGCGAAAAGTGAACTTATGTGTGGCCGTTCGGCATCTTTGATAGTCTGAAGACAGGATGGAAGAAGGATGTCTGTTTATATCTCGTCCGGTTGGTTATAGATGTTTTTCGGAATATACCTATCAGTTATTTTATATCAATAATAATAAGAAAATTTATTAATGAATATATTTGAAATTTTTATGTGTTATTAATATAGTTATATATAGAATAATATATATGTAGAAAGTTTGAATCAAATCGGTTAATAATTATAGGTTTTCGAGTAAAATTTATAAAAAAGGATCGACAATTGGGTACATTATTATAGAAAAACGTTTATATCTTAAAAACTAATTATTGGAAGTTATTTTTAAAAACAAATATATATTGTTCATGAAATTTACTATAAATTATCAAGTTTTTATTAATATGTATTAGTAGTAATTGTACGAATACCATTCGATATAATGTAAATGCTGATTAAATAAATATTTATTAATAACATTTCTTTTTCGAAAACTTATAATTATTAACAGATTTGGTTCAAACTTTCCACATATGTTCTAAATAACTATATAAAAAAACTTCATAAAGATTCGTTAATAGTTATGCAAGTTATTAACGTTTACGGCAAAAATTTAAATAACTTAATCGATTTTAATTTTATAGGCCTAGTTAGTAAACGTATTAAATATTAATTTAAAAGTTAAATTTTTTCATATCATTATTATATATATGTTTTTTATATGTGGTATAAATTTCATTGAAATTGGTTGAATATTTTCAAAGTTATTACATTTTTATTGGAAACAGGATATTAAAAATATGAATATTGTTTTAAATATTACATTATACAACTTGTAAAATAATACATATTAATAAAAACATGATAATTTATAGTAAATTTCATGAGGAATCTATATCTGTTTTTAAAAATAACTTACGACAACTAGCTTTTAAGATATACCTTACACGGTTTTCTATAATAATGTACTCAATTTTGGATTTTTTTAAATAAATTTTAATCGAAAACTTATAATTATTAACCGATTTGGTTCAAACTTTCCACATATGTTCTAATTAACTATATAAAACAGATATTAAAATTTTATAAATATAATAATTACGTAAGTTATTAACGTTTATAGTAAAAGTTCAAATAATCGATTGTGTCGTCTCGTAATGTCGAAATATAAATTTATAATAAACTATTTAACGAATTTGAATCAAATTTAACACAAATACTAATAGAGTATATATACACATTCTGTGAGAAAATCTTAAAGATACGATAAAATTTAATGACTTTATTATAAAAAAACTAAATTAAATAACACAGAAGATTCAATGTCGAAGCTAAACCAATAACTGTTACTACATTATTTGGTAAATTTCTTTATAAAATACCTTAGGCTACCTATTTTTTTATGTTTGCTTTTCTATTTTTTATAAATAAGATTCAAATGAAGTGATTAGCAAAATATTTATATTTAACAGTTGCAATTAAATTTAAAGGAACAAATACAACCATGAATTTTTAGTTAATGAATTTGCTGCAGGGAGATAATGAAAAGATACTTTTTTTTATCAAATTTCCATATGAAGAAATTTTTGTATGAAGAAATAATTTGACCATGCAGCTGAACAGTGACTTTAGTAGAAAGACTTAAGAAAATTATTTTAATTTCTTGCTAAACTAAGGCTCAACAAGCGTAAACTAACGATAAACGAACGATTTAATTAATTTTTGGGGTAAATATGCTTTATGGGCGCTACTGGTGTGAACCTAGCAGCGCCCACATTTTTTGGCTATGTATGGTTTTCAGAGCCTAAACAAACGATGAAAATGGCTAACGTAAACAAACGATTCCACTTATTTTTGGAAAGATTTTTGAATTGGGCGCTGCTGGTGTGAACCTAGCAGCACCCATTTTTTAATAACTCTTGAACTAAGGCTAAACAAACTATGAACATAGCTAAACAAACGTAAACAAACGATAAACAAACGAAACTAATAATTAATTTTTTAATTTTGGAATTGGGCCCTGCCAGCTTCACATACCTCTAGGGGTGCTTTGACACGGCCTTGGGGTTGGGTTTGGTTTGTTCACATTGCGCTTTTACCTCATCCTCTTAAGGGTCGGCTCTAGTAAAACAGAAAGCAACCTGCGACTCCAGCGTAGCGGCGGTAGGTTACGCGGACATTGCTCATCCTAAATCCATTTAAAACCCGAAATTGTTCAAATAGCGTTTTCAAAAAAATACCAAACTCTTGGGGACAAAATTCTTCATCCGAATGGCTTGATAATTTTTCGCTATAATTAATAGTTACATCGTAAAAAAATATTTAAAGTCACCCTATAGCGGCGGTAGGTTACACGGACATTGCTCAGCCTAAATCCATTTAAAACCCGCAATTGTTCAAATAGCCTTTTCAAAAAAATACCAAACTCTTGGGGACGAAATTCTTCATGCAAATGGCTTGGTACTTTTTCGCTATAACTAATAGTGACAACATAAAAAATTATTAAAAATTAATTTTTTAAATTGTTAATAAATATTAAACAAAACGTTTTTCTTAATTTTGGAAAAGCCATTTGCATGCGTATTGGCCATAGCTTTAAAATGACATATCGTTCATAATTATCCGATCAAAAATAAAGGAAAAATATGGATTTTAATTTAACATTGGTCTTATGGAGTGTCAACCTACATGGCCGACAGCTAGAGCCGACCCTTAAGCCTAGTCCACACTTACAAACATGTTTGCGGAAACATTGTTTACAAACTGTTTTCCAATTGTTTTCCTATTTCTCATTTGTTTCTCCGATGTTTGCCGAAAGTTTTCAAAATGTTTTCGAACAGTTTGCAAACAAATGGCAAACATTTAACTTGTTTCAGCAAACAAAAAACATTGTTTTCTGTTCCCAAACCAAATGGAAAACACGCAAACATGTAGACCAGGCAAAGTAGGCTACTAAAAAAAATTCATAAATTTTTGCCTACAGTTCCGGATTTGGTTGCAGTTTTTTGCAACGTGTTCAGAAAACAGGAAAAAAGTGTAAATATGACCAGTTTTGGGAGAAAGCGGAAATGCATCACAAGTGAATAAAGTGTAGGCTATCTCTAAAAGTGCATAATTTTTTTGACACCTCTAAAAATGGATGAAAAGCCGTGAAAATCGGTAATCGGGTGTTTCTGGGGCGCTAATCTCATTTCCTGCCATACGAATGCTAAATATTTATACGTAGGCATAAATATTGAGTCGTAGACCTATTAAAACTAACCTAATCGGCTCCAACCTGCACAGCGTTAAGCCCCGTGGCATGTGTAGTGTGTACCTCATTCAAATTTAAGAATTGGCTATTTCTGTACATATGAAATCTGAATGTTTCTTATTTTAAAACCTATTCTTACGCATTATCGAACATTAAAAATTCCAATGTCTTAGCTATTAAATGGATCTGCCGCTCATAAGTATTATGTACGTATTAAAATAATTTACAATTGCAAAAACCATATAAGGAGCATTATAAATGTTTACCTTCTAGCCCTACAAAACAAGTAAAAGTCTTCTGTATTCAAATGTAATTACTCTTTATAAACTAGATTTGTATTGTCACTCTTAGAATGAACCTTTTAAAAAATATTTTCAACTATGAAAATAAAATGCAAATACAAATATATACTGGAACAACTGGCAAACCCAATTAAAAAAGATTACTTCCTATTTTAAAAGCTGGCATTTTACAATGTAAATGACCGTAACTTATATATAAACTTGTAGGGAAAATTAGATTAGGCTACATCCATTTTAGAGTTTACTACTGGGACAGATGAGCAAAAAATCGAACTGAAAGACTTGATGAAGGTCGGGGTTGAGCATGTATGAATTGATTTCCGGTCTGACATACTGATAAGACAACAACAGAATGGCGCGGAAAAACTTTCTTCCTATACGTTTACAGAACTTGGAACTGTGTATGTAACATAGCAACAACGATTGCTCGCAGTACATGTACAGTGTTAGTTATAAATTTGCATATAATTGGAAAAATAATGCAACAACTATGTTTAGTATAATTTATTTAGCATAAGTGATAATTATTAGTAAATAAAATTAAGGAACATAGAAAAGTTAATAGTGCATGTACACTACGCATTTGCTCGGATCCTACGCTGTACAAGTATTGGTGTGTGTGTGTGTGTGTGTAGCTTTGTTTGTGTGAAACGTTGAGGCGATAGCCCATAGGGGATTAAACTAACAATAAAGTGCACGGAAAGTAAATTTAACTAACTTTAGTAGCGTAAAATAAGATCAAGATCCACTCCTGTGGTCCTTAAATAAACGGCCACTATGATAAATATGGAAAATAAATTTGAAACTCCTCACCTTACTTCGTTAGGCCTGTAAACTATTTGTCTGAGATAAATAAAGGTTAAAAAAAAATTCCCGAAAATGCATAGAAAACATATAGTTTATTATTTTTTTTTTTTGAGTTTCATGATTTTTGGTATCTAAGTCACTTCATAAAATAAAATAAATACAAGAAATAACCTGTATATTACCTGCTTGTTAGTTCGTCGTGTGACTTCTTTGATTCGTTTTACTACGACGCGTTTCGAGACCGTAGTCTCATTATCAAGTAAATAATATATCACCCCCCCCCATGTCTCAAAAAATGTCTGCCTACAACAGCTTCATCCACCGCCTTCTCCCTATACCACTAAATAAACAGAACTTCCATGATGAACTTAACACCATAAAGCATATAGCACAGCGAAACGGCTATCAAAGTTCAATGATCGACAAATTATTACGTAAACACATGAAAAGGACATCCATGCCACGTAAAAACAAGGAAATTAATAAATTTGTCTCGATCGAATATTCTAACATTGTCCCTATTATGCTAAAAAATACATTTAATAAACACAAAGTTAACATCACGTATCGAACAAATAACAATGTTCAAAAAATATTGCGTCATAAACGGTCGACACCAACAGAAAGGAAGTCAGGTATATACAGAATAAACTGTAACGATTGTGACCGCTTTTATATTGGACAGACAGGCAGAGCCCTTAAAGAACGCTTTAAAGAACACCTGCCGCACAATAACATGCGTAAAATGAAGTCCAATTACGCTCAACATTTAATAGACTATAACCACAGTCACATGAATTTCGACAATAACTTGACACCTCTTCATTATTGCGTAAAGGGGAGATTAATGAACGCCATAGAAGAATTAGAAATTTATAAAGAATTCAGACATAACCCAGATAAGTTACTGAATGATCAGCTATCTTTTCAATCAAACGACCTATACGATACAGCCCTCGGTTATCAAGATAGGTCTGGTCAATGACCACCTTACATATAGACTGCTTTGTTTAGTGTATCGTAGACGACGAGATGGAGTACACCAACCGACTTAATCCGTGTCGCACAAAAAATTATTGTGTGTTGTGTATTTTTGTTTTTATTGTGTTTGTGTTTTAGTGTGTATATGACGACCTGAATAATATAATAATAACCTGAAAGTAATATATTATTTACTTGATAATGAGACTACGGTCTCGAAACGCGTCGTAGTAAAACGAATCAAAGAAGTCACACGACAGACTAACAAGCAGGTAATATACTGATAGTTATTTCCTGTATTTATTTCATATAGTTTATGTTTATACAGCTACACAGACCCGCGGAGAAAAAGAAGAGCGATGATTCGAAAGAAAGAAACAGAAACCATCGTTTAGTCAATAAAAATCCAATATAAAAACAACCTTAGAGGCAGAGTTGTTCAAATTAAGGAAATAATCAGGAGTTCCTGCAAACGAGAGACAGAGCTTCGAGCCACATCCGTTAAAACAGGATGCAGTGTCTCATTGCAGCGTTGCCAGACCTCGGCCGCCAGATTTGCGCCAAATATTGATAAAATGAATATCCACTTGTGAACCGTAGCGATGCTAGCACTCCAAGACATAACTTTTTGGAACTAAAAATATACACTAGGGTCCCATTTGACTGCCAATACAAATCAATTTTATTCCTCATTAATCATCATTATAAGACAGAATAACAGGGTCTGCAATTTGGCGGCCGTATACGGCTTCCATTTAGAACCAGCCGCCAAATCGAATGCAAATCGTGCCATATAAGGCAGCCAAATGGTACCTAATCTTTATATATATATATATATATATATATATATTCGCACTCTAGCGGCCGCATTTTAAGTCCGATTTGAACCAAATTTGGTACACATGTTGGTTGTGTACGTCGCTCAGACGAGTTCATTAGCCAAAAAAATTCAACAATGGGAAGTACTTTTTTTGACCGGAAGTAACAATTTTTTAGATTTTCCTGCGAAAATGATTTTTTTAAGAGTTTTTTTCTAAAGATATAAATGTAGGATGTTTTCTGCACATTTTGCTTTTACGCAACCTTATAGCTCGCTTGGTTCCCCAATCATCAAAACGTTAAATATCAAAAAACGTACCCAGTTCAAAGCCACGTGGTGGATTTTATCTTCTCATCCGAGGCCAATGGACGAGTTTTTACTCTTCTAGCGAAGCGAAGTTCATAACCCAAGGCCACAATATCGAGTTCTTCCACTGCGAGTATAACGAAGGAGCGCGTAAGTCAAAGCTGGAGACTAAGGCGCAAACAAATTGTGTACTAATATATTTCGTACACAAGGCAGCTATTCAACACCGTCGTGAATAGACCTGTATTTCCCAAATTGTTGGTTGAAACCCTAAAACATAGGCATATAAACTTAATTTTGGAAATTTGAACGCATCTACCGACGAAGACTTTAAACCCAATAACTGTAATAGACTTTACTCTCGTGAGAGTAGAACACTCAATACTATCAAACAAAAACTAGTAGACAATGATGCAATTGTGACTAAAGCTGTTAAAGGCAACGCCTTGGTTATTATAAGTCAGAATGGATGTCGTCAAACAATAATGGAGGTTATTAATAACAACAATGTTCAGATAGATGTTGAATTTTATTATAATTACTTTAACTAACGGTACATAAACCCAGGCAACTAGGCCTATGTAAATGTGAACAAAGTAAAACTACAAATTACTACTAACCTTCAATATCTTCGTGATACATCTCAGAGCTAAGACTGAGAAGTCAAACACACCAACCACAGGCAAAACACAATTCGAAAACTAAACACACGCAATTGATGGCAAGCGTCTAGTTGACAAGTTGGAGTGAGACTGACAACTGGCCAGAGTGTTTATATTTAGGCGTGGCAAACAGGAAGGAGTAGTTCTCTATTGTTTCATATAGTTCAGCTGTTTCGCACGGGACCGGGTTATAACACCACGTGGTGATTCTACTGGTAAAAGTTCAGCATTTTTATTAGTCGGTAACATTTTTGTTTTATTATTAATATGATTATTATAATCAAGTTGTAGTCCTTTTTTTAATAATGGGAGCCACAGTGGCCTTACTTCAATGCTTGTTTGGCTGATAGGGTTGTCCGCTAGTTTTATATATGAGGTTTCAATTATTTTATTTGTATTCCCGAAACGTCGTGTTTGATAACTTAACACACAAAAGATGGCAAATGTCCGAACAAGTAATTATAATAAAATGTCCAGTTACTTAAGGTCGATCCAACCAACAAATTTCATAAAACACTGAACAAAACTATAAGTAAATGCACATCTCTGTATATTTCTCAAACCAATAAACCCTCAGGCACCACAGTTAACCGGCTTACCAAAACTCCATACGCAAAATATACCCATTATACCATTAATCAATTACACCATGGTCCCAATCCATACAACGGCAAATAAATTACAACATCTCATTAAAAACAACATTACAATATCAAATAATTCGACCACGCAGCTGAACCGCTGACGTGAGTTGAGCAAATTTACAAAATTAAGTTTCTAGGCCTATGTTGTAGGGTTTCAACCAACAATTTGGAAAATAGGTTTATTCACGATGGTGCTGAATAGCTACAAAATAGTTCGCACGCCATTCCGCTTATTGGGAGTTTCAGCAATACACAATGCATTGCGTGCTTCGCAGGCCATTCCACATTTTGGGAGTATCTTCAATGCATAAACATTGCGTGCGTCGCACGCCATTCCGCATATTTTGAGTACCTTCAATACGGAATGCATTGCGTGCTTTGCACGCCAACCCCAAGGTGGAATCCACCACATGGCTTTGAACCGGGTACTTCTATGATATTTTACGTTTTGATCGATTTTGGGGGAACCAAGCGAGATATAAGGTCGCGTAAAAAACAAAATGTCCAGAATAACATCCCACATTTATATTTGTAGAAAACACTAAAAAAAAAATAATTCTCGTAGGAAAAATCTAAAAAAATATTTACTTTTGGTCAAAAAACTTGCTTCCGATTGTTGGATTTTTTTACTAACGAACTCGTCCGAGCGACGGAGACAACCAACATGTGTACCAAATTTGAACCAAATCGGACTTAAAATGCGGCCGCTAGAGTGCGAACACATACATACATATGTATATATATATTTGATTTTTAATGACACCCCAAAACGTGTCCTGGGGACCATGATCGGTGCTCATTTGCTACTCCCGACCTTGGGCCTTACCATAAGTGCCACTGCAATAGCTCATTTTTCCTATTCAAATTCGCTAACAACAAACAACAATAGTTTAAAGAACAACAATGAATTTATAAATAATACCAAGGATATTAAAATCAAACCAAATTACAAACTTTTTTCATTCGATGTATTGGTTACATGTATACCAATATAACAGTAGCAGAAATGTTGAATATACTTAGGGATAACCTCACTACCACAAATAAATTTCATAAACGGTGAATTTATGAATGTATGTGGTTATTGCGGACAGTGTTGGAGCAGAACTATTTTGTACAAACACATAGATGGCCTAGTTATGGGTTTACCGCTTTCCGGATTATTAGGTGACATATACTTAAACAATTTCGAAAATGAACTCATAATGTTCAATAATATCAAATATAGAAAAAATTCACACTCTAAAATAAATATGTATATGACACGTTGGTTGTATTTGATTCTTCTAATAGACAGGCTACCGGTTTATTAAAATACAAGAACAGCACCAACACAAAAATTCAGTTTACGCTGCAAGTGGGAAATAACGGACAACTTAATTTGTTATACTAAACTATCATAAAAGGTAATGACAAGCTTGGTTAAAAAAAATACCGCAAGCCTACTACAACGGACATCACCACCCATGCCCATTCGCACCATCCTGATTCCAAAAAAATGGCGGTCTTTAATTGCTTAATACCGTCGCTTTGAATACGAACTATTACCATAATGAAGTAAACAGCATCAAACAGGTAATTGTAAGCAATAGGTATAAGAGTTAATTACTAGATGAAATACTCAGGAGCTACAGTATAGTAAGAAGCAAAACAGAAAAAACTTAGAAACAGACAAAATTGAAACTAACAAATTTATCTCATCATAGTATGCCAATCTACTGCATAATGTTTTATGTTATATTAAAAAAAAAAAATCAATATAACTCTTGATTTCCGCACAAGTTATAGTATTTCATCATTTCTTAAACGCAGAAATATGATTAATTTTAAAAATAAATCTGGTTTTTATAAAATATCATGTCCTGATTGCAACAAATACTATATATAGGTTAAACAAGGAGAACGTTCCTAAGCCGATACAAAGAACACCTTCCCAATAGCAAAAGCAATATTTCCAATTCTAATTATGCTAGCCACTTGTTTGAAAACAATCACGGACCAGGTGATTTCCAATCCAGTGTGGAGACATTGCACTTATGCACAAAATGAGGAGTAATGAGAGCACAAGAGAGTTTGAGATTAATAGAGCGTTTGAAAGAAACAATCATGACATTTTAAATTATCAGCTGTCTTTCCAGTCACGTCATTTATATGACACAGCTGCTCTCAAACATTCATCCAAGTTCAACAGTGATTAGCTTCAGTAGAGCGCACCGCTCTTACCGACAGTGCTTCACCGGACTTAATAGAGTGCTCACCGGTGCTGGGCAGGACTGTTTATAATGCATTGTACGTTTAAAAATAACAATATCAGCAAATATATCCCCGCTATGAGTATGTAGTATACTGATAAATAGAAAACACGAACAAATCTATATAATATATAAAAGCGAAATAAAACTCACTCACTCACTCACTGACTCACTCATTACGATTTCTCAAAAACTACCGAAAGGATTGAAATGAAATTTTGTATGTAGCTTCTTCTAGGGATATAGGTGCTCACTAAGAAAGGGTTTGAAAAAATTCGAAATTTAAGGGGGGTTTGGGGGGATCAAAGTTATTAAAAAACAATTTTTTCAAAACTACCGAACGGATTGGAATGAAATTTGGTATGTATCTTCCTCTATAGCCATAAGTGTTCACTAAAAACGGGTTTTAAAAACTTGGAAATTTTAGGGGGGTTTGGGGGGTAAAAATGACTAAATCACGATTTCTCCAAAATTACCGAACAGATTTGAATGAAATTTGGTATTTAGCTTCCTCTAGGGCCATAGGCGCTCGCTAAGAAAGGGTTTAAAAAAATTCGAAATTTTAGGGGGGTTTGGGAGAATCAACATTATTAAATCACGATTTCTTCAAAACTACCGAACGGATTGGAATGAAACTTGGTATGTAGCTTCCTCTAGGGCCATAGGTGCTCACTAAGAAAGGGTATGAAAAATTTCGAAATTTTAGGAGGGGTTTGGGGGATCAAAGTTACTAAAATCATAATTTCAGATCTTTTATTATTATGAAAATAGTGCTTTTATTATTTAAGATCTATTTATATATAAAAGCCAAATACCACTCACTGACTGAACACCGTATGGGTCAGCTAGTCCTTGAATAAAAATAAAATCATTCCATTAAAAAAATATATTAAAAATGTTTCTTCATTAAAAAAAATAAAAAAAAATAAAAAATAAAATTTGTAAATTAGCTATATTGCACATGTATGCCATGCATATATGTAAAAAACATTAAACGTGGTCAAAAGAAGCACACGATGAAACCTTTATAACAAACTATATAATACCAGTTCACAATGTGATTTATCTTATAATGCTTAGATTTAATAAGCAGGAACGGAACCGAAAGATAATGTAACCGGTAATACAACAAACGGAGGTAAGAACCATGACGTTTTTAAATGTAATCCACTAGGTACCTAACCCTACTGCGGGTTAAAACAGTTATCCCCGTCCTGTACCAACAATTAAACCAATGTAAAAACAATTTTACTTAATTAAAAAAAAAAACATGTATTCATTTTTAACGATATTGAGATAATTAAATAACTAATGAGCTTGACTTGTGAAAAAGTAACTATATAAAATTAAACCTGAACACAAAATCTAACGACAAATACGTTTACTAACCTCAGACGCGTTTCAACGACAATGTCGCCGTCCTCAGTGAGTGATGCACGGGCAACGGTAACCAAACCAAGTGAGATTGGTTATAGTTTGGTTACTGTAGCCCGTGCATCACTGAGGATAGCGACATTGTCGTTGAAACGCGTTTGAGGTTAGTAAACGTATTTATGGTGAGATTTTGTGTTCAGGTTTTATTTTATCTAGATATTGAGATTGTTTACTTATGCTGTTAATAATACATTTTTGGGGATGTATAGTATTAAATTAATGAATACAATAACGTTTGGTTGCAATTAGTTACCAATTTACACAGCAACATATATGCAATACTTTTAAGAAAACAAATCTAGTTTGTGACTGTATAATGAATTACAAATAGTTAGTCATTGAGAACTATTAGTAATTTCTTAGTTATATCAATCTATATATTATATAAAAGCGAAATACCACTCACTCACTGACTCACTCACTGACTCACTCATCACGATTTCTCAAAAACTACCGAACGGATTGAAATTTAATTTTTTATGTAGCTTCCTCTAGGGCCATAGGTGCTCCCTAAGAAAGGGATTGAAAACATTTGAAATTTTAGGGGGGTTTGGGGGAATCAACATTATTAAATCACGATTTCTTCAAAACTACCGAACGGATTGGAATGAAA
>JAGFPH010003088.1:56697-82434 GCA_018207615.1 Philaenus spumarius | reverse complement strand
ATAATATTTATGTTTAGAATTAGAATTCAATAGTTTTGTAATTTTACAATGGTATTTTGATGTTTATATTTTTTTTTAAGTTTTGCTTGTTATACATAAGAATAAAAAACTAAAATAACTCAGCTTACCTAACGAAAATTTCTAAATTTGTTTAAAACACTAAATAATCTTGCTCCTTGGAATAAGCAATTTCAAAACAGTTTTCGCTCATCAAGGGGTTAAATGAGCTGTATATTTCTCTTCATGTTGTTGAGGGTTTTGGATTAGTATTTATATATGTATTTTTTAAAGACATTTTTAAAAACAATTTGTATTTTACCTAGAAGTTTAAATGTGTTTGTCAAAATATTTTTTTTTATTTATGTTTAAATATAATGGCATTTATTGTACAGTAATTAAATTATATAACTTAAAAGGTTTTTATAAATAATTAACAAATATTTTATTTCAGTTTATATTCCTTATAATAACGCAAATGATAAATTAAAACACATTAACAAATATATTACAGCTACAAACTATTATTATCTTCTGTAATGAATTGTTGAAAGATATTACGTTCAAGGTTAAAATAGTTTTAACAAATTCCACCATACAATATATTATATTTCTTAATAAACATATAATCAAGGAAACGTTCCCCAAATACCATCTAATTCAAATCTGGTAAATTTTAATGCCTTCCCATATTACGTTTGTTCATTCAACTTCTGAACCCGTTTTGTTCATTCTTATATTTAACGAATTTCAAAATGTTTAAACGCACCTGATTTAGAAAATAGGTCTCTTTTTATATTTTAAAATAACTTTAATTTAATATGAAATTTGACATATGTGCAAACTTTTAAAATTTTCCTCAAACAAACCCCTAGACGAATCCTTACAATGGTCTAAAATTTACAATACTTGAAAAGCGTCGGAGTAAATTTTCAACCTTGGGCAGCCCAACTTCCATAAGAGCATAATGTTAACTAGGTGACACATATCTCTGGTTCAGTAAGAGCTAGTCATATTTTTTTTATTTGAAAGATTAGGTCTCTTCCTAGTTCCTATCAGAAGATTTTGTTTTTATTTAAAAAAAATATGATTAAAAAAAGTGTGATTAAATTTAAAATTTTTTAATAAAAAAATATTTTTTATTCAGCAAATATATACAGAATTTTGAAAAATCGTCATGATCGGAACTAAGATTTAGTGCCTAAAAGATCATGTAAAAATTTCATTATGATACACCCAGTAGTTCTTGAGAAATGTGTAACGAAAGTTTAAAAATGAGAAATTTCGGAAAATCACACAAACAGCGGAAAACAGAAAACATATTTTACATACTTGGTTTTAATACTCACCTAAAAATTAATGCAAGCTGTTTTTGTTTATTTTTTATTGACAATTTATAAGAAGATATTTATAAAGTGTTATAAACCGTTGGAAAGAGGAAATTCTGAAGAATAATAATTAACAAAAAACCAAAAATGAATAAAAACGTTATTTTTTTAGGTTGGGCTGCCCTTCGGGATTTTTAAAAATATGTTACTTTTGAAGAGCCTATATTTATTTATGTTCCTATATTTGAAATCATAATGTATTAGACATTATTAACATCAAGGTTAGTTTTAGGAACAAAATGAGTTTAATATATCTGTGTTTGTGTGTGTGTTTTTTTTTTTTATAACAAATTTAAAATGTTTAAAGAATTTTAGTTAAGAATCAAACATACAAATTATTATTTAGTTTATTTCTTAACTGTTGCTTTAGTTTTCATTAATCTAATCCATTTAAATGCTAAATCACATAAAAAAGGAAAAACTATTTAAAATTCTATGTTTGTTTAATAAAAGTGCTTCGTGGTGTGCAGAACGATTACAACACAAATTTCAAAATATATTTAACTAGCTTTACTTACTACTGTGTTGTCTAGAAACTAACGTACACACATGTTTACGGATACTAAAAATTTCTTTATTCTTCTGAAAACTATACTAAATCATTCTACACTATCAGAGATTTGTATATTTACATAAAAAAATTTTCTCTTACACAAACTATTAAAATATATTATATTATACTTTGGAAACAGCTAATGTTCCAGATTATGCTAATACACTTTTAGAACTTCTTCACTAGATGCAATGTTATGGAAACACTTATGTGGTGTAACGTACAGAACATAATCTATTCTCAATTACACTAATATTACTTTAAAGTAGGTTTCTTGGTTACGTATAAATATTACAGTTTCCCATATTTACTCCAAATAAATATAGGCCATTGTCATTCTTCTTTACTAGTTTTATATGAAATAAGGAAGCTGTTTTGTATTCAATTTACTACCTATGTATTTATTGTATAGGGAAGATGAAGCTCAATCTGTCTATAATAATTATTGTTTATCTTCTAAAATTTCATAAAATAGATTCAACTTTTCTCTCATAATACTAAACAAATTTTAAATTATCTTTTAAGTTTTGATAAAGGTCTGTCGAGGTTTGGCATTTTAAAAACAACTGACCATCCAACTAAAATCTTTTTGAAGAAGTAACTTTTATCTGTAGCAACAATAGCCGAAAAATAATGTTGGTATTAATTTTCAATATCAAAAAGTGGTTCGAAAATTATAAAAATACTTTCATTGTGAAACCAATTGTGAATACTTTCCTTTGGTAATATGAAAACCAAAAGTTTGGGCGTTCTTTAAATGCAGTGGAATGGTGAAACGTGAAATATGTGTCTGAACAAAGTTTTTATTAACTACCACTTCGACTATGTTTTCCTTATTTCAAGATGATAACCTGGGTAGGTGACCTGTTGTTTGTTATTAGGTAACAGTAACCAGTCTCCCATTTACGATTGATTCCTGCCAGTATCCAGTGATCTGCCATACTCCTCCAGAATAACTGATTCTGATCTTACCCCAAGGTGCCTTAGGATACTTAAAAAGGTGGTAAAGATAGTATTGCAGTTGTGACAGATGGCAATCTAATAATAAATGATATATCTAGTGGTATTTTTCACTTGCTAACCACAAATAATAAAACAAATGTATATATTTTGTTAACTATCATCATTTAATTTGTAAAACAATATACCGTTAACATTTTTGAAAGTGCAACTTATCTACCTATAGACTACTAATATTATAAAGAGGTAATTTTTTTTAATGTAGGGGGTAATTTCTGGCATTACTGAACCTATTGAAAATATAGTTTTACTAATAAAAAGCTACACTATCCCTGCCTGAGTAACATAGGCTATAATTCATTTCGATAAAAACCTTTTTTGTTTCAATATTTGTAAATTTAGTCGGAAATAAATCTTAAGTTAGGCCTAGAATGATAACCAACAGATGTATTTACAGGTATTACCATAGATGAAATAAAACAATAACACAAAATCTCACAACAAATACGTTTAATAAATCAAAAGCGTTTCAACGACAAATTCACCATCCTCAGTGATAAAGCTACAAAAGCCAAACTACAACCAACTAGTTGTAGTTGGGCTTTTGTAGCTTTATCACTGAGGATGGCGACTTTGTCATTGAAACGCGTTTGATTTATTAAACGTATTTGTTGTGAGATTTTGTGTTATTGTTTTATTTCATCTATATTGTTCTCACAAGTCCAGCTCATTATTTACTTATATGTATTACCACAGCAACCAATTGATTAAAATAACAGATAATATACCTGTTTGCTCCAATATTTCCATTAACGGCTGTTTTCAAAATTTGAAGCAATTATTTTTGTATTTCTAGCTTTTAGGTTAGGACCTAAGTTTAGAACTGAGCCTCGTTGGTTCTTTTAACCATTATTATAACTGCTGTTATAAAATATAAGAAATAATTTAATTTGAACATTTAACATCATTTACCATATTATTTTTGACGTTACTATTAATCCTACACCTTTATTCTAAATAAAACATAACATATGTTTTTAGAAGGTTCCATTGGAGGTTAGCGTGCGGAGCACGCAGGGGTCTCCCCTAGTATACTATAATTAGAGAAAATTACTTTTGAGAATGTTACATTATTTTTGATTTCTCACATTCTATAAGTAATTCTATAATTAACGTTAAAAGAATACAACTATTTATGTTTATATTATGTATCAATCATTCTTAAGAAAATTTAATTAAACTGCCAATGCCTGATGTACCTGTAGTAATTTAAGACCAAACTTTTGATTTTCTTAACGAGTTTTTACAAAAGTCTGTAATTGTATATTTAGAAGATCAAGCTGTAATAAATTGTACAGGTAACTTGACGTAAACGGCAAATGTGATAGTCATGTGTGTGAAAATTGATTTAATAAAAACTCAATGTTAAAATAAAACAAACAAAAAGTTGTACAATCAACGAACATTTTATATTAATAATTTCACATATTTCCTTTCCGTCGTGTGACTTTGTCTGCGTTCTTTATACATGTCGCGTTTCAGAAATGATGTTTCATCATCAGATATAATAAATTACCAGTTCACATGGCACACAATACAACAATATGCAACTTAAGGCACATAGTCTATTGTCCAGGTGGTCAAACGACAGCTGATTAGAAGTGGTGTTCCGATGCAGAGGCTCTGAGATCATTACAGCCGAGTCGTACAATATGTTGGATTTAAAATATAATTGGTCTCTACGGTTTTTGAAAGGCTTACAAATTTTAAATTCCTCAAGTTCGTTCATATAGATACATTACGTGGAGAACTGGATACTGGATAGGTTTGAAATTAATACCGAAATCGCTGTATTGATGATTATTTTCTGAGTTGACGAGCTTAATTAGACTTGTTTCCGTCCAAACTTGTCTTAAGGAGATGTTCCAAACCGTATTAAAAATGTCCGTATTGTTTGACATGTATACAATTTTGCACAATCACTGCATTGGATTTTGTATACCATAGTTCAACCGAACAGACACTGTACAGACTGGCTGAGTATTTTTCATACACTATTGTTGGTGCGGAACGCTGTTGTTATATTGATTTTAAGAAGTGTGTTACTTATGACATTGGAAAGAATGTTGCCATATAATATGGATAAATACTTAGTTTTTTCCCCTTTGCATGTTATTTTTATTTGTATTCTTATGTTGTATAACTAAGTATTTTGCATTTGTACCCATTGGCTACGGTTATGCGTTTAATCACATTTAACTCCTTATGAAAATCGTTGTCTTCAAGTGGTAAAAAATGTTATCAGTGTACAAAAGTATTGTAGGCTGCCATTTTTTGATCGATAGGATGTTGTGAATCAGCATGTATTGTGGTGTCCTTGGTGGTAGGTTTCCTGTAGATATTATATTTAAACATGTCACTGTGTTTGGACACGGTTATTTCCAGAATATTTAGCGTAAGATCTGTTTCAGTTTCAAGAGTAAATTGTATGTTTTTATTTATGTTGATAAAATTATTTTTTAACTATCCAATTTGTCTTAATTTGATTATTTTTTTTTAAATAGTAGATAAATAATTACAATATAGATTTGAAGAAAAATATTTTACAAGTGTAAAATATAATTATCTTTGACATTATGACGAGTCGTGTGACAGTATTCCCAATAGTAAAAAAGTATCTTAACCATATCTGTTCTATGTCAAATATATGTGCTCAATGTTATATATATATATATATATGTAATTGTATATTTAATAGGTAAAAATAAATAATTAGTTTTAAACCAAGCAGTTTTGATTTATTTTAAAATAATTGTAGAAGTATTATATTGTTTTCAATATATTATGGAAAAACTTTCAATTAAATACATGTACACTATTGAATATTAACTAAAAGTAACTTATATTTCTTCCTCCTTATAAAGTTGATTATATTACTAACTACATATAAGTTTAGTAACAAAAGCTCTTCTTTCATTGGCGTTTTACTGTAAAACATTCCTCACTCCTAGTTACTGTAACCTGTTAAACAAAATGCACAGATGGGCTATGTCATATTAATAATTATGAAAATATCAAAAATAATGTATAAAGTTATTGTAATATTTGGTTGATGTTATCTATAGTTATCTATGTTATCTATGTTATCTAAGAAAATAAGTCAATTGATGAATATAGAAGTAATTTTATTTTCGTTTGAACGTATACAATGTTTTGTATTTGTAATGGGTTAGCAATTAAGCTACATAAACATCGATGCCTTCTGACTGTATGAATGTAATCATTTTTTTAAACAGGTACTTTAAAATTCGAATTCCCAAAAACCAGGATATCAAATATTTTCAGTTCAACTGTTTATTACAATCCCTCAAAAATTGTGAAATATTTCATATTAGTATGTAAAGTTATTTAATCTGAACAAATATTTATATTTGTTTTTTATATTATTACACAAAAATATATTTAAAAAAAAGTTACCATTCTAGTTGTCTACTTGAAAATAAAATATTAGAATGTGTGCAAAACCAACACTAATTTCACAATAATTATATACTCAAAACATTGTTTGGGAATATGTTTTATCAGATTCATTCTGGAGTTTTCGATGTTATTTTTAAAGTGTTCTCAGAAAAGTTAAGTTTTATGTTTGTTTTTTTGCTGGACTAAGTATTTTATTAAATTCACAACGGAACCAAAAGAAGAATACAAAACTTTTAGTTGTGTTATTTTCTCCAACTACTCAGACAAGTAAGAGATAATTAAAATTCTTTATAAGGGTATATAAATGTTACTTTACATTCGTTCTACAGAAGATAGACATTTTAAGAAGTACCAAATGTGACCCAACTTCGTCAAATTTGAAATACATTCTGAATAAGTTCAGAGTTATTCTGGTGACTAAAATAATAAACTTACACTAAAAAAACTCTAACCGTACTGCAAAGTTAAAATTAATGTTAACAGTTTTTCTGTCATGGTAACATTTATAATGCCATGGTTACTTTAGAGCTTGAAATATTTGCATTGCTGTAAGGTTTTTTTAATGTTGAGTTTTACTGTAAACTCTAATGTAGTTAATGTCATAGTTAATTTAATATACGTAAAGGCGATGACTGCAGTCACTAAATTAGTTAATGTAACTATAAGGTAAATCTAACGTAATATACATCTAAAAAACGGAATGAAAACAATATCTTAATATGTTCACAATGTTAGCTTACTTACAAAGCATAAAGGCGGTTATGTATGCAGTGAACTGGGTTACATCCGCTGTACATCCTTTATTAGCCTTTTCCTGTTTTACAGTTCAGTTTTTCTTCAGTACTCGGTAGACTCTAACAAGTACAAAAAAGACTTACTTTTCTAACATCTTTCTAACAGATATAACTAAAGTGCTTCATTGTCGATCTTCTAGTTTTTTCATCATACATGGATGATGATGTAGAATCTTTGTTGACGTCATGGGGATTTCAAAATTATATTACAATTTTAAAGGTAAGTTCAGGTATATATATAAGTTAATACAGTGTTACAATTAGATGCAGTAATTTTAAAAACTACCATAATAAATTCGGTACATATTATTAACGAATTATTACAACTAAGAATGTTTTTTATTAACAAGAAGTTACTTCAAATTAGCTTCAAACTACTACTCAAGATAATAAATATCCATATCGCAGTAATAATTTAAATTAAGAGGAGTTCTGGAATATAAGCTGCAGCTCATAAAATGTCATTTTCCTGGTTTTTATTATTTTTATTTTTATTCATTTTTAATTTTATTACTTTTGTGGCAATAACAACTAACTTACCAGTAAAGGAACACTACAATATTAAACACTTTACCTAATGTTATATCTACATTAGTTTATATTCACTACCACATTAACTAGCCTTGCGACATAGTTAGTAGTGCCTTAATGTCATAGAAACATTAGGCTTACTGTTAAACTTACATTTGCTACTAAGTTAATAACATTGCTATAACATCAAGAGATCAACAGTAGCTTACTTTAACAGTAAAGCTAACTACCCCCTGCTGACCCGTAAAGAAATATTTCTTTTACCGCAACATTAATTGTGTTGCTGCAAGGATAGAGTTTTTTCAGTGTATCTATACAAATATATCGAATTGTAAGAGATATCCCGAAGGCAAAATTTCCTTTTTTTTTTTGTTAAAAACTGTCCAATTGCAAGGGTTTACATAAAACCCTATATTTTCGGAACTACAAGAGTGACGTCTGATTGGAAGGCTGTTTTAGGAAATTCAAATCTTGACGAATCCGAAGGTATCTTTATATTATTTTCAAACAGTTATGTAGAGCGATATTGAGCCTTAAAGAAGTCGAGTATTTGTGTAATTTCCTATTCCATTCTCGCGAGGCATAAATTGTTTTAGAAATCTACAATTTTAAAACGGTAATTACATAATATGTAGATATACGTTTTAGAACAAATTTGTAAATAAAAAAAAATAGTTTAAATCACTTGTGTTTACTTTAAAACATAAACAAACGTAACCACACTGGTTTGGAAACGTGTGATAACACTAGCACGGAATACGTATAATATGCTGGTGAGGGGGGGGGGGGGGAAACATGTTATCTTCTATCTGTCCATTATTTTGGTTTTATGGTATTATAAAATTACTTTATTATAGCGTTGTTTTTGTATACATTAATTATTTTCATTTAAAAATAAAATTATACAATTCTGGTTTATAACATAGGCATCGTTAGGTAAGCGTTTACAAAATTATTATTATTTTTCCTTTAAATATGTACTACAAAACCATTCCTTACCTGTAAGATCAGCATCGATATTAATTTATGCTTTGTTTAAAGAGTACTTCTATTGTATATTTAATTTTGATGTTGTATCCTAAATTTCAATTAGTTAAAATTAGTGACAATAATTTAAGCCATTGCATAAAGTAAAGATTAAGGAACTAATGGAAAATAATTGTGAAAAACTTGTTTCCCCTTACTATTGTGTAGGAAAAAAACAAAAAAAGCTGCATTGCGTTTTAAAATTTCTTATCTTAACAAGGGATAAATCTTAAACACAATGTTTTGAAACGGACACTGTTCTCCAGTTGGATAACTTCCAACTCCGTGTAACACTACTTCCCTCTGTAGCCTATCTACAAACAGACCAGAATTAAATAAGTTCTCGGATATTTAAATGCTATTTCAATTCAAAAACACAACTCAACTCCTTTTTAACGTTGTTAAATTCGCAATTACTTATAACAGTGTTAAGTTGGAGATTAACTAATAAATATTATTATTATTATCTAGAGAGAAAACTATTCTATCGATTTCGAACAAATTTGCACCAAACACGTCAATTAGGCCTTTATAGATGCACGAAAAAAGGTTTTGAAAAAATGTTGTTAAACCCCTTTATGGCCAAAAAAAAACCCCAAAAAATCAGTTATTATTTTTTTATAAAAAAACGACTCTAACGATTTTCTTAAAATTTGGCTTATTTGTAGCCTTTAATGTACCTTACCATATGCAAACAAACCGCATCTTTCTAAAAATTCTCGTTTAGCTAATAATAATAATAATAATAACTGATTTTTGGGTTTTTTTTTTGGCCATAAAGGGGTTTGTTTAACAACATTTTTTCAAAACCTTTTTTCGTGCATCTATAAAGGCCTAATTGACGTGTTTGGTGCAAATTTGTTCGAAATCGATAGAATAGTTTTCTCTCTAGATAATAATAATAATATTTATTAGTTAATCTCCAACTTTAATAAAAAATCACCTCTCCTACCCCACCCTATAAGTCACTGTGAATCTGTTTAATAATTTAAATATGTTTGTGAGAAAGTATGTGCTAGTTCCTGGTACCGTTTATTACTTTATTTATCACCTACTACATCAATATTAAACTTTTTATAAAAGTTTAAAATTTTAATTGAAATAATTTAGATTTATTAGATTTATGTCACTAGCGAGCGTAGGTTTATTTAGGCTTTCCAGTGTCTGGATTTATATTTATTTATCTCCTTCTGACCTAATAAATATTTGCAAGTGTTAAAAAAACAGAATACATATTATTATGTAAAATTAATTGTACTATAAAATTCAAAAACCTATAGTTAGTTTACAAATTATCTTCCTGAATAATATCTATAATTGTGCATGCAACGTTTTAACTATGCCATGTGCCCGCGCTTTGTACTTATCTCTCACTGGCCCAGATAAAATTGCCATCCGTAAAATATAAAACCAATAACATTGTGTGGGACGTGCTGAACTTCATTCCTAATAGAATTTTAACAACATTTTAAATATAAACTGTATGTGATGTTTCAGTCCTGTTTTTGAATGTTTTATACAGTTTATCATTGAAAAATATGATTTGTGATGATACTTTTAATAATCCCAATCGGACGTGTATATGATGAAATATGAAGAGTGTCTAAAATTATTCGGCTTTCTTGTATTGTATGTAATTTACACAGTAAACGTAAACCATCTACTAAATGTGTATTTGACCTACATGTGTAAATTTAAAAACTAAATCTTTCACATTTTATGATAAGGGGTGTACTTTTACCAACTAATTAGAATTAAATATTGACACCTGTTTACTGTGATGGTCGTACACATCACTGTTAGACATTTATTATTCTTTGATTAAACGTACTGTACTGTTAGACGTTATATTTCCTTGGGTCCTTTAAAAGTTTATGATTACCTAACTCTTGAGACTTCGTACATCTTACGTCGAGTCGGACAACTTTTTTTATTTGAAGCATTCTCGGTAGCGTAGCGTTTTCCTTTGTGACCCCGTCGAAGTCATTGATTTGATACGGTAAAATACTTTGTCTGAATCTAATCTTTCTTACAAAACGAAGTTTTATTTAAATAAAAAGCGAAAAACATTTTGACAGACAAATATTATTTGTAATTTCTACTCGTCCGACACCCCAAAGTAAAATAAAATGTATTTAAATTCACTTAAATAAACATAGAAGTAATTTTAATTTGTTACGTTAACCCTTGTTAAATATACATTTTTTGAAAATAAAATTGTACATATAATAATACCAATAAAAATTTCTGTTAAAATAAAAATTAACTATTAAGTCATATATGCATGATCCAAATATGTTTTAAATATTTACTACATGTATATTTTATGCAATGTTACTTAAAAACAAATCATGTACAATTTACTGTACTTTTATACATTTATTCCCCAATATGTTAATTTAAATAGTTTCACTATACCATTTATAGTTGAAGCAATCACAATTTGTATTAAGTACAGTGTAACCAAATAGTTTTGTATTAGGACGAAGTATATATTAATAAACCTATATTTTAATTAGTACTTATTTAAAATATTTGGTAAGTTTTACTAAAATTTCCTTAATTATCCCATTTAGTAGAAATGTCAATGGTTTTTTCTCACTGAATAATCTAATAGTATTTAATATATATATTATTACGATGCATATACTGTTTTATTGATTACATTCTGAAAATTGTAATAATGCACACGGGTTCAAACATTTTTTAAACAAGGTTTTTCTGTTAGTTAAGCTGAAAATTTATTTTTGGAATCTTAGTAATACTAAAAAAACGTGCCGTAGAGTTTTTTCCTAAAATAAAAAAGTATACTAAAGAAAAGTGAAAATGTTCAGCCGATCATTATTTCCAGACTCTTTATAATATTATAAAGATCGTTACATATTTATTTCCCCAAAAATTTCATGCAAGAGGAAAAATTTCAGTGAAATGCTTCGTTATGCCTTTCTTAATGTTGATATTAGACTGTTTATTGCTGCAATAATTAAGAACACAGCTGATATTATTTCAGTAAACATAGAGCAGTGGACGGTACAAAATCTTGATTTTGTTGTCGAAGCTTTTTTAATAAAATAATTAGTCTGTTTCGTAACAATTGCAATGTTCATCGTCATGGTGCTGTTCCTTGTAGTAGGAATACTATTAAAAGGTGGATAAACAATTTCAGAAATAGTGCATCTCTGCATTAAAAGTAAAATAGTTTTATTAAAATTAAAATTCACGTTTTTATGTATTTCGCTGTCTATGTAAAAAATCTTCCTATTAAAAGAAAGATTATACTGGGTGTTCCAATAAAACCTGACACAGTTTAAACAGCTGTTTCTCAGCCGTTATTTTGTTTAGACCGTTGATTGTTGCAACAATTAGTTAAGAACACCGCTGATGTTATTTCAGCAAACAAGGAGCAGTGGACAGTTCAACATAGTGCTTTTGCTATCGAAGCTTTTTTTTTAAATAATGAGTCTGTGACTGCTACGTAACGTTTATTTCCTAACAATTTCCATGTTCCTCAACATGGTACTGTTCCTTGTAGAAATACTATTAAAAGTTGGATAAATAATTTCAGAAATAGTGCATATTATGCATTAGAAGTAAAACAAACTGGTAGGACTTGATCTGTACGTACTCCAGACAATGTTGAAAATATGCGTGTATCTGTTCTGCAAAGAACAAATCGATCAATCCGAAAACAATCTGCCGCATTAGGAGTTTCAAAGACAAATTTACCACGAATTTTACATCTTGATTTGAATTTTCATCCCTACAAGGTTGCACAAAACTGATCATCCCTACAATCCTGTTGATCCTGAATTACGTCCTATTTTTTGTGAAATATTATTGCACCTAATTATTCACAAAAACATTCTGCAACGTTTAATTAATTCTGATGAAGCTCATTTTGTGCTAAATGGTAACGTAAACAAGCCAAATTATCGTTACTGGTCAAGAGAGAATCCTAGAAAAATCCATCAAACTAATAGCTGTGTGTTTACAGAGTACGTATGTTTTATTACTTTAACGATATTTATATAATTTCTTTAACTATATGCTTTTGTCGAGATAAAATTGGACTTACCTTTAATAAGGAATTTTTAATTGGTTTAACTGCTTGATCAACCTCTTATGCAAGAATTCAACAAAGACAACCAATGTCACACATAAATACACAGATTATAATACATTTCAAATACAAGGAAATTTCAAAACCTCCTCTCTTTTAATAAAATTATTTTTTATAATCTGGAAATACTTACAAGTCATTTACATGGGTAATTATTACATTTACAATACAAGTTGCAAAACAAATAACATAACTAATTGTAAATTAACAACATAGCAGAATTAAATTAAATCGTATTTATTTTAGTATGGGTATGGTTTGAATAATTTCACGTTTAACTGTAATTCATAAAATTGCCTTTTTTATGCAATTCAACTGTGATAACAAAATGTGTACAGTAAAATGTTTTCCAAGCAAAAGTAGCATAATAAGCATTCTCGTTACTTTTATTTAAACAAAGTTTAAATATACAAAAATATACATGACACAAGTGTAATAGTTTAATATAAAATGTAAAACATTCAATTTCGATCAGACAAAATATACTTAATTTATTTGTCAAAAGTACAACTTTCATTAAATGAATATGTATACCTTATTATCATAAAAAAATATATATATAGGCTATAAAAAAAAATAAAATACGGAGATTTAAGTAAACTATAAATTGAATTGAATAACATTGTTAAAACTGCAGAAACATTGTTGAATACATTTTAAAAAGAACCTATTTGTGTTAATACTTTTGTCTTATTGATATCTGTTTGACTTTAATATCACTCTAAAGACAAAAGAAATGTGTTAAGAAGCAAGACAAATTGAATTAAAATAATATAAACCCCGCAACCACTTTCAGAGGTAAATATACGAACTTAAAACGAAGGTACTTTGAAAAAAAAGGATTATGAAATGTTTGTAGTTTTTACATAATATTTTTTAAATATTTTTCATCTCAAGTTTAACGTTTTGTTAAAACTTATTCCTTCTACAAACTCAGAGAAAACAGTATACGTTGTCCGATAGCAGTTAAACTACTATTTATTTTTAAGTTTTAAAATGTCTACTTGTATTAAATTGTTACCGGTTTTAATGGGTGCAATCATTTGATTTCACTCTTTATATAAAAAGCAAATCACATAATATTTTACACGTCTTTTTGGAGAGCATTTTATTTTCAATCAATTCGTTTACCAGTTTTAATTTTGCTTTGGAAGTGTATGCATTTTTTACCGATATTGCAATAGTATAATACAAAAAACGATTAATTTTATGAATTTGACAACTTCATAAAGTTTGAAAAACTAATAAATTCCTTAGGATAACATTTTAATTAATGTCAAAGAAAAATTTTTGCTTGCAGCATATGTACGATGGCATTTCTAGTTCAAAAAACCTTTTTCCTTGAAAACTTCTAACACAATTGAAATAGAAAACTAATTAATAATTGCTAATAAAACAATAGTATTTATATTTACAAGTGTTTATTATATCCTGCATAATATTTTATAATACTTAATCATATTTTCCACTGTCGTTTAATAGCCATAAATATTTGATGAAACTATTGTTTCCTTTTTTCCAATCATTTTTAAGTTGATTATTATCAATATCATGAAGTAAAATAAACGATTATTATCATTTTATCAATAATGTATTGTTTTTACAAAACACAAACGACAAGTCAATTTAAAATCATGTGCGTCGCCGTTAATATTTATTTACACAGTTACAAAGTCAATTAACTTTTTCCAAAATATTTACTATACAAAAATCTGTACAAAACATTATTTTAAAAATAAAAATAACCATTTTCTCTGAGATATCACTATTATTATCAGTCACATATCATTGTTACTGACGAACACTTTGCTACTTGTCTTTGTTTTGGTTTTGTTTGTTGGTTAAGTACAGTTGTGACATTCTGTTGTGTTTCTTCTTCTTGTTGTGGATGGTGTCGGCTGGCTTTCATCTGGAATCAAAAATCGGCAAATTAATGCATTATTGAAAGCTTTACTGAAATATTGTGTACAATTTAAAACTGGTGATTCGTACTCTACCCTTTTATCAGATCTCCTATTGTCTATTGCCAACAATTATTATTATTGCTAACACTGTGATTTATACAATTAACATACGTAAGCTACGTAAGCCTTCATTTCATATTTAGTCGTCATTTACTACACGGTAATAAAATAGAAAACTCAAGCCCATGGTGACGTTTGTACATTCCAACAATTAAACATCGACACAAATACAAGGCAGTATATGTACGAACTGCAAAAAAATATGCTGGTAACAAAAGTATATATTCTTTAACAACTGATTTTGAATTCAGGTGTAATAGTTCAACAATTATGTGAACCATCAAGGATTATATTTACAATAATTTGATTATAATTTCTAACTATATCGCAGAAATAATAAGGCACATTAAAACATTTGATTATCATAAACGATTGAATACAAAACCAAGCCTAAAATATAGTAGGGGTACCTGCAAAGGAGGAAAGTTTGATACGCGCACCCAGCCGTTCTCTTCTCCTCCGCAGTTGGTTCCCCCACTACCACTGCCTCTTTCTCCCCATCGATAGCAACTTTAAGCGTTTCGCTTTAGACCAGGGAAATTAGACAATAAATCCTAAATATTTTTCTACAGCACCGATCGAAATGCGATTTTCGGCATTGTGTTCGGAGAAGTCTCAGGAAAAAAGTCTACATATAATACCTTGTCTTCAGACAAAAAGTGAATTTTGGGCATGCATAAACTGCATCATTTCCCATAATTTATAAAAATTGTTTGAATTGATGAAAAATAAGTCCGACCACCCTGGGACAGCAGGGGGGGGGAACTTCGGCAAAAAATCAAAGGGCTCAGTAAATCACTCGAAAATGTAGACTCGGGGATTATTGGGGTCGGTAATTCCGAACCTGCCCTTCAAAAATATGTCCGAACACCCTGGGACCCCATGGTGGAGGGGGAGAGGGGGGACACTTCGGCAAAAAGTAACAAAGCATTCTCATTACAGTAAAATCAATCAGAGGGCCTTCAAATGTTTTACCAAGTGTATCTGATATGTATCTATTTAAACTGACTGTGATTTTTCACGGATGCCTACTAGTGTGTAGCAGAAACAATTACAATAATTTGAAATGTAACTAAACAATTTGATATTTTCATTTCATTAGAAGGCCTCTTTTTATTAAAGTGTAGACCAATAAAGATACAAACTACATAAAGAAGAAGAACTGAACCACTAAATCTGTTACAATTTTTTACTACTCTTGAGACCTAAAATGAATACCACAGCCATCTCACTGACAAATCTGATTTATAACCATGTAGTTTGGCTCCAAACTTTTCTTGCTGGACACAGTCATTTTACTCGAACGATATCTTTGTTTAAATTGCAAGTCCAGACGACCTTATGGTTTTGTTTAAAACTAACGAATCCACTAAATCTCTTTCTAATTCCATAATATGTATTCCTATTTTGTTTATTATTTATATTTGAGTCGCAATTCAATTATGATTTCAACTATGATAAGTTAAGATGTTATATTGAAATCTAATAATATATTTAACAATTTAAATTCAACCTAAAATATAAAACAAAAGACAGTCTTGAGTTGTTTATAGGTCTGAAATCTGTCTCCAAACATAAACATCGACGACATAATCTCTTATCAGTCACAAGGGAGGGGTGTTCCTTTCAACAATCCTAAACACAGCAATTTCTATCTACTATCATTGTATAGAGTTTATGTCAGTGTTAGCCTTATTTTTAACATGCATTTTAGGGTTTTACAAGTTTTATTTTATTATTAAAATTATGTTTACAGACTTCTTTTGGTACTATAATAGGTTTAATTTATCGTGATCTTTCCGATAATTACATAAAGGACGAATTGTTAAATAAATACTTAATTCAACCTTCTACCAGTGCTAATCCCAATGCACCGACTAATTTAGATGGTGGACATTGATTACAATGTGGAAGAATAAGATATTATCGGTAATAGTAATAGTGATGTTCCTGACGTGTTGCTTCCGAAGGGAGTAAGGCCAAATTGACCGAAAATTAGGTAAATTTTCTAAACTTTAAACACAGTATTTTAAAAAATAGTGGATTCACCCTTCTGCAGAGTTTTATATTTCCTAATAGTTTTTATTTTTTGATTGATATTTTACTTTATTGCATTTATAATCTTATGTTTATTTACAACTGAACAATATTTGTATTATAATTTTTCGTCTTAAGAATGTTCAATATTAAAGAGTTAGTTGCCAATTTATACATGCAATTTCTGTTTGTATAAACCTTTACGTTGTCATCTGTTACTTTAAAATGATTTATCCCAAACTAACAACTAATTGTAAGGAATTATTTTAAACATCGTTTAGTAGAGTAATTTATTCAAGTGATAGAAGAAAAATAATGTTGTGGTACTTCAGTAATATTTAATATTTTTTACCTTGAATTATGGGCTTCATTAAGTAGTGAAAATAGTTTTAAATAAATATCAGAGTGCAATGGCCGAATTTGTCGACGAACTTCAGAACTGGGTATTTCAAAACTGCAATGCAAGATATTAGTTTGGACAAGACAGCAGAAGCAATAATAATCAGACCCAAGGGGAAGGACGCTATGGCTAGCAATGCTGCAGAAGAGAGTTATAATGGTTAAGCCACTGATTTCCACTAAATACCTAACGTGAAACCTAAAGAGAAGGACGTGTATATACTTACCTATATCTACAGCTTTCACGTGCGCCAGCATCACTGCCAAGTTCATCTGGCACTCTGTTAGACTCTGAAAGATGAAAGGTTTGTCTTCAGGGCAGGAGGGCACACGATCACAGTGGCAATGGCCTCCTACAATGTTACATCCTGACACTTTGACAGGAGACAAGCAACGTACGTCTGTACCTGGGACAACTGCAAACAAAAAGGCAATACGTTATTTAAATACAAATCTGTTTCTAGATGAATAAACAATTTGAAAAAGGTTGTGTTCAGGAACTGTCGAGGAAAGCAGATGCCTTTTAGGAAAGTTGTTTGTAGGCCTTGGAACTCTTACTATTGGAATACACTTCAACATATTGTAGTTATTAATATGTAGGACAATCAGGTAGGTCCATTAATACTAGAATTAAGAAACATATTAGTAGCTGGCAGTATGGTAAATCTAAGTCCAATTTTGGCAATCATTTATTGGAAACTGGACATACATTTAATCCAAAAATAAATGTATAATTATTAAATATTGAAGAAAAAGTAGAAAATAAAATAATCTAGAATGTCTGGAAATAAATAGATCTGTTTAAAAAAAATCATAATTCTAACTTCAATGACCAAATTTGTTTCAATTTATCCCCCTTGTTAAAACCCATTATGTAACCACACCTTGGCCTTGCTTTCTTTACCTAGGCCACATTCCATTTGCGCATCCTAGTCAGTTCCATTGTCACTCCCACTCCTTCTACATTTCTTTGTATGTTAGTATAAATAAAAAACAGAACACAGTTTCTCATAAAAAACGTTTAATAATTCATCAAACGTGAATTATTAAACGTTTTTTATGAGGAACTGTGTTCTATTTTTTATTTATATAGTGTTTTTTTTTTCATAAGTCCAGTTCTAGTTTAAATTTGATTTGTATGTTAGTTTTAAGATACTTGCTGTATTTCAGTTTAGTAGCCTGATGATGCCTAGCGGTGAAACATATGTTGCTCAGTAATAAATTATAATTATTGTGAAATTTTACCATTTGGTTATTACTATCACTGCTTATTATTTATTTTAAATTGAGTTATCCTTCTTGTTTTCTTTAACAAAGTGTCTTTCTGATTTTTTTTAACATTTTCTCAGACTAGATTACCTGCATTTAGATAATTTTAACATTATTCGGATGTATTCTCGATATTTTCAGTGTTTATTATTGTAGATTTTATCTTTCTTTACTCTTGTACATAATATTTATGTAAAAACTTGTATTGTTAATATTACTTCTATATAGCCTATATTCTCCTTTTATGAATCTTGTTTACGATCCCTTTTCATTATGCAACAAACCTGTTTTTTTTCATGACGACTTTATTAAAATACTATTGAAAACTCTAAACATCGAATTGAGAGTTATTTCTCAATAAATTGATAGACTATACAAGCACAGGGCCTTTGAAAGGTTTACTTTCAATCTAAATTGTATTGGTGAAAGAAAATAAGAAAAAGACTTATTGAATGCTTGTTTTACTTTTCCATCTTTGAAAGTACACAAAGGGAGAGTACAAAGGCAGACGGGAGCAATTTGTTGTTGAATATATTTGGAATCTCTTAATTGACTGAACAATAATAAAAAGTTGTATACATTGGATGTATATTTATTTTTAATAAACACTTTTAATAACTTAGTATACCTATAAAAAAAATATAAGTTTAATTATTTGAAAACTAGAAGCATTAATCTTCTGTTTTTTCAAACCATTAGATTGTCATGTATGCAACGATGCATCACTTTTCAAATCTATATTTTCTATACATCGTTATTAAATACTCCTGCTTGTTTTATGTTAATACTGCAGTTGTTTAACTCCTTCCTTTGTCATGACGTCATTGTAACGTAATCAACAATTGGTTAATGCAATGGCATAGCGTTTATTTTGTTATCTAGTAAATAGAAAACTAACTTGATTTTTTTTTGACATATTTATTTATACTGAACCTAATTTTGTTGAAAATATAATTATCAGATACACTGTTCAAAAATACTTTTTAATGTATAACATTAATCTATAATTGTTGCACGTAAAATGTATTAGTTTTACTTTTTTACATTGCATTTGTTTTGTCTCATTCCATCGATATTGTCGTTACAACTACTAAAACGTTAATAAAATTAGATTTTAATCAGATTTTTTTGGTATAGTTCTAAAAAAAAACATCTCTGATCGTGATAAAAGTACTTTTTACACTTGGAACAAACCTCGCAGTTAAAAAAAGTGTTACCATTTGATATATTAAAAGTAGAGAAAATTCATCTTGAACCAACTACATTTTAGGTTATTATATTCAGAATGTACAAAACAAATTCCCACATAGATTTATGACTTCATTTTTATAGAAATTCCTTGTCTTTAATTCGTTTGTTCCCAATAGTACAACAATTTTGTTGTTTTAATTTTGAAATCTAACTAATTTTCAACAAACTTCCCTCTATATTCAATACAACTTTAACTTATTTATTAGCAAAAGCAAACGTACTGTGACAGTAGTAAAATGCATTCAAGTAGATGCACATATTTCAAATTGAAACACAAAAAGTGGTTAGACAAAAAATTCCTAAAAACTATAGAACTTTCAACAACTGTGAGTTGTCCATTAGGTGGCATGAGTAATTAGATTTAGTGTTAATAATGTCACAAGTAGGAAAGTGCTCTTCTAATCCTATAGTCCGAAAGTCAGACCTATATAAAGACTATTCCAGTCACTGCAAGATAATTTATGTAGGCCTACACCTGGCAAGATTGCAACCGGTGTCGTTAATTTTTGATTGTATTGCCTACATTGTTTTTTGTTTGAAGAGCTATTATTATCCTAACTTTGTTGAGTATGTTGGTTAATATTTCTGTGACGACACTGCCGTATTCCATCGACAACTGCAGTTTTTTTTGCTTTTTCCTTTTAAGGTTTTTTTTGTGCAACTGCTTCTGTAATATTCCGTCGATATCAGTTATCAGTATATGTACAAAGCTATAATTGTACAAAATGTTTTGAGAGGTTGGATGGTAAAAATCAGAGTGTATATTTATACTTGTAGTGGTATTTTCCCTGTATTTCCAATAATTTCAAAACTAACTTCGCACCATTGATTGTACGTAGTAAGGTTACAAATGTATGAAATTTAAAAAGCATTAATAAAGTACGAAAATGATTTTTTGAATGGTAAATTTAAATTGTGATCTAACTCGTTGTACGATACTGCGATGGCGTTTAAGGACATGCCAAGATAGACAACCTGTATTTCAGTCGTTTTCGAACTGTTGGTGTACACTAATCGTGTGTCTTAGTGTAAATTATTTGTGAAGTTTACGGTTTGTAGTATTTCAGTGTTTTAAGGACCTCTCGCGAGCGACCGTCTGAAGACGTTCATACTATGAGCAGTATCAGTCACACAAGGATAAGTGTACATAGCAAATAGACAAATTATGAACATGCTATCTAGTTCTAATATCCATATGTATTGAAACATTCAATTATTTTTAACATTTAACTATTTGGTTATTATAGGCCTATGTTATTTTATAAAACGTTTTTACTTTCTCACTATACTATAGTATAGAGAAAGAATAGTGACCGCAAAAAAAAAACGATGTTGAGATTTTTGTGGAAATATCCATTTATGGACCAACTGAGTCCAAAAAAGTGTTTTTTTTAAATGTTCATCTGTCTGTATGTATACAAAGCTAGAGAGAAAACTATTTAATCGATTTCGAACAAATTTGCACCTAACGTGTTAATTAGGCCTGTATAGATGCACTAAAAAAGGTTTTGAAAAATATTGGAAAACAACCCTCTTTTTCGCCAAAACTCCCTAAAAAATCAGTTTTAATTTTTTTTATAAAAAAACCGCTCTAACGGTTTTGATTAAATTTATCTTCTATGTAGCCCTTCTTTCGTTTAGCTAATTATAATAATAATATCTGATTTTTTGGGGGTTTTTTTTTGTCAAAAAGGGGGTTGTTTTTCAAAATTTGTCTAAACCTTTTTTCGTGCATCTATATAGGCCTAATTTACATGTTTGGTACAAATATTTTCGAAATCGATCAAATAGTTTCCTCTTTAAATAATAATAATAATAATATTTATTACTCTTATACTTTAATGTTCTGTTCTCTCTCCTACTTTATTGCAATTATAAAGTCACAACTGGGGTCACATACGGGGTTAGCGATCGAAGCACGCAATGCATTGTGTATTGAAAATATTCAAATTACGGGGGTTGGCGTGCGAAGTACGCAATGCACTGTGTATTTAAGACACTCTCAAAACGGGGGTTGGCGTGCGAAGCACGAAATTCGCTCTGTATTGAAAATACTCCCAATACGAGGGTTGGCGTGCAAAGCACGCAATGCACTGTGTATTTAAAATACTCTTAATACGGGGGTTGGCGTGCGAAGCACGCAATGCACTGTGTATTAAGAATGCTCCTAATATGGGATTGGCGTGCAATCCACTGTGCGTCGGCCGCTTCTCTAGTGTTCAGTGTCAAGCTCACATGTGCGTCCTTAGCAGTGACCGTGTTCATAATTTAAATACGTTTGTGAGAAAGTATGGGCCAGTTTCTGCTACCGTTTATTTTTAATGTGTTCTAAAAAATAAAAAGGTTAGTGTTTTACACAAAATCCGTAATATTTATGCAAATACTTTTGTCTTAAATTTATGATATTATAACATATTTAATTAATTTAAAACAAATTATTACGACTTTTCTGAATTTCTTTTGTTTTGCTGGCAATGGTTTCCAACAGATCAACCATTGATAAATTAGATTGAATGATTTACATTTTCAAAATCCATTACACAGTTAAAACGTTGACTTTATTACGATTTAAAAAAATAGGAAAACATTTGTTTGAAAAAAATGTAATGAATTTATTGAAGTAGTTCCTACGGTACTTATTTACAACGATTATAATTTATTAATAGGAGATAGTTATACAATATGTTGCCTTTATGTATTTGGTTTTAATAATAAATAATTTATTTTGATTTATACCGAATAAATTTTATCACAAGATTTAAATATTATAACTATTAGTATAAGAAAAAAGTAAAGTACAACTTTAAATTTTTAAAGGGTTTCATAGCGTTTGTTAAAGAAGTCGAAACAGAATATTTTTGGTTATAAAATTTAATTTTAAAGTAGTACAAAGGTCAGGGAAAATTCCATGAACTACGGAATCCTACATCTAGTTAAACAAAATATATATGCTCTATCACGAAAAATTAATGTGTTAAAAAGTTATCGTTTTTTCTGATTATGTTTGCGTTCATTTTGAATGCTATAATCTATCAGAAAGATTCTATAAATTTTTACAAGGTCACTCTCATTTCATATTTATTCTTTTCTCGAAACACCTCTATAATTAATAATATATTGAGTAATAAATTTTATTACCTTTATGGTTCCGTCATGTGACATGCGTTGTCTTTTTATAAAGACGCGTTTCGGAGTCGAAACTCCATCATCAGTATATCACTCCGTAGAGGTCGTCAAAACATTAAACTTTAACAAAAACATAAAACACTACACATAAAAATAAATATATACACACTAACTTTGATTTGACCAACTTTCATACGTGCACGCAGTTTCATGGTCCGCGAACTACTGGCATCACAGTAAGGCCCAGGTTATCAAGTTAATTGGGTTGGTCTTATCAGTTACTCAAATCTCATTGCCGTCTCGAATAACGAGTTTGATTGGAACGATAACTTGTCATTGAGAATGTCATTTGGCGATTGTTTAAATGCTTTGTATATTTCGTATTCTTCGATGACATTCATCATTGGTCCTTTTTTAATGATGTGAAGTGGTGTCAGGTTAGATTCAAAATTTGTATAAGAGTGGTTATTATCAATTATGTGTTGCGCGAAACTAGATCTATTAGCATACAGGCTATTTTTGGGCAAATGTTCTTTGTATCTCTCCATGAAAGGTCTGCCTGTCTGTCCGATGTAAAAAGAATCGCAATCGTCACACGCTATTTTATAGATGCCTGACTTCTTCTCTGGTGGTATTTCCTGTTTTTTACGCAGTATTTTCTGTATGTTATTATTGGTTCGGTGTGTTATAATGATATTATGTTTTTGGAATGCATTTTTTAAAATGGAGGGCATAATTTCAGTGTAATCGGCAGCAACAAATTTCTTTTTAACCGCTCTAGTCTGTATAGTGTTACATTTTTTCGCTATTTTTGCCTTCCTATGTTTTTCCAATAATTTGTCGATCATTTGGCTTCTATAACCATTTGCCTGGGCGATATATTTAATGACATTTAACTCCTCCATGAAATCTGTTGCATCGAGTGGTATTGATACGAGACGGTGTACAAAACTGTTGTAAGCCGCCATTTTTTGTGTAAATGGGTGGTAAGACCGTGCATGGATAGTTACATCTGATGTAGTTAATTTCCTGAATATTTTGTATTTACATTTATCGGTCATTTTTATTACGGTTACGTCAAGGAAGTTAATTTGACTATCTGTTTCTGTTTCCATTGTAAATTGTATCTTATGGTTGATAGAGTTCAAATATTTCTTGAGGTTTTCTGCCTGTCTTAAGGTGCCGCTAAACATAATGAATGTGTCATCAACGTATCTTGCATAATAAATTATTTCCTTATTATATTTATTAAATTTAGATAGTAAAAATTTGTTTTCGAAGTTGTTAAGATAAATATCAGCCAATAAACCAGACAATGGCGAACCCATAGCTAGGCCTTCATTCTGCGTGTAAAAATCATTGCAAAAAGTAAAATAATTTTGTTTTAAAACCACATTGATTAATATTAGTAATTCCTGTACTTCACTATGTCCTAGTTTGTTAGATTCAGTAAGGCGGTCCTTTAAAATAGATAAAGTCTCCTGTATTGGTACGTTGGTATACAAATTTACAATATCTAAGGATATCATTTTATAATGTGGTAAAAGTTTTATATTATTAGTTTTGTTTACAAAATCTATTGTATGTTTAATGCTGCAGTTGTTCTTAAGCACAATGTTACTTTTAATAACTCTTTCCAGTTTCTTGGCTACTTTATAGCTTGGTGCGTTACTATAATTTATTAGTGGTCGAATGGGACAATTATGTTTATGAATTTTTGGTAGTCCATTGAATTGGGGTGCAGAAGCATTTATAGGTTTCAGAAAACGACGCGTAGCATCATTGAAGAGCGTGGTACATTTATTAATGGCGCTATTTAACTCTTTTACATAGTTCTTGGTTGGGTCCTTTTTAATCTGTTCGATATCGTTGTCACGGAAAAATTCATACGCTTTGTGGTTGTATTCATCAGTTTTCATTACTACTAAAGTGTTTCCCTTATCAGCCTTTGTTACCATTGCGTTATGTTTTTCTAATTTGTATTTAACGTTATTCAAATTGTATATGTCATCTGAGTAACAGGTTCTTAAGTTGTTATGTCTTTCCTTCTTATTTAAAGTATTAATAAGTTTGTTATTAATAAGAATTCTCATTTCATTCTGTAATTGCGGAGTGGGTAAGGTTTTGATAACAGTCTCAGCATTGACAACTTCCTTCACTAATTGATGTTTATTGAAAGAAGGTATATTGTATTTAAGGCCCTTTTGTAGTAAAGTCAATTCGTTGTTACTAAAGCTTATATCAGTTAGATTAGAGACCCTAGTATAAAACTTATGTTTGCATTCAACCTCAATGTCAGGACGTTGTTTGTTAGACAAATATTGAAATTTCTTGTCGTGTTTATGGATCACCTGTTTTGATATTATTGAAACCTGTTTGTTTACATAATTCATTACGCTGTCTAAGTAAACTGGATGTATTGAGTTCAAAAGTAGTAAATGCAATTTATATAATTCACTATTTAATCTTATCTTTTTAGAATATAATGATTTTATTTCCTCTCTTATCCAAAGTAATTCAGCATTACGTTTAACTTTAATAGCAGATGTTGATTTATTTTGTATACGGACATTAGCGTATGTGGGTATTATTTTCATGTTCAGACATCTCTTATTAAATTTGATGTGTAAGTTCGTTGTCATTATTTTCGATTTAATGTTTCTTAATTTATACACCATAGATGCTTGACTAGCTTCTAATTTAATGTTCATTGTTGGTGTCCAAGTCACAATTATATAATATATTGAGTAATAAATTTTATTACCTTTATGGTTCCGTCATG
>JAGFPH010003088.1:22629-46697 GCA_018207615.1 Philaenus spumarius | reverse complement strand
TACTCAATATATTATATAATTGTGACTTGGACACCAACAATGAACATTAAATTAGAAGCTAGTCAAGCATCTATGGTGTATAAATTAAGAAACATTAAATCGAAAATAATGACAACGAACTTACACATCAAATTTAATAAGAGATGTCTGAACATGAAAATAATACCCACATACGCTAATGTCCGTATACAAAATAAATCAACATCTGCTATTAAAGTTAAACGTAATGCTGAATTACTTTGGATAAGAGAGGAAATAAAATCATTATATTCTAAAAAGATAAGATTAAATAGTGAATTATATAAATTGCATTTACTACTTTTGAACTCAATACATCCAGTTTACTTAGACAGCGTAATGAATTATGTAAACAAACAGGTTTCAATAATATCAAAACAGGTGATCCATAAACACGACAAGAAATTTCAATATTTGTCTAACAAACAACGTCCTGACATTGAGGTTGAATGCAAACATAAGTTTTATACTAGGGTCTCTAATCTAACTGATATAAGCTTTAGTAACAACGAATTGACTTTACTACAAAAGGGCCTTAAATACAATATACCTTCTTTCAATAAACATCAATTAGTGAAGGAAGTTGTCAATGCTGAGACTGTTATCAAAACCTTACCCACTCCGCAATTACAGAATGAAATGAGAATTCTTATTAATAACAAACTTATTAACACTTTAAATAAGAAGGAAAGACATAACAACTTAAGAACCTGTTACTCAGATGACATATACAATTTGAATAACGTTAAATACAAATTAGAAAAACATAACGCAATGGTAACAAAGGCTGATAAGGGAAACACTTTAGTAGTAATGAAAACTGATGAATACAACCACAAAGCGTATGAATTTTTCCGTGACAACGATATCGAACAGATTAAAAAGGACCCAACCAAGAACTATGTAAAAGAGTTAAATAGCGCCATTAATAAATGTACCACGCTCTTCAATGATGCTACGCGTCGTTTTCTGAAACCTATAAATGCTTCTGCACCCCAATTCAATGGACTACCAAAAATTCATAAACATAATTGTCCCATTCGACCACTAATAAATTATAGTAACGCACCAAGCTATAAAGTAGCCAAGAAACTGGAAAGAGTTATTAAAAGTAACATTGTGCTTAAGAACAACTGCAGCATTAAAAATACAATAGATTTTGTAAACAAAACTAATAATATAAAACTTTTACCACATTATAAAATGATATCCTTAGATATTGTAAATTTGTATACCAACGTACCAATACAGGAGACTTTATCTATTTTAAAGGACAGCCTTACTGAATCTAACAAACTAGGACATAGTGAAATACAGGAATTACTAATATTAATCAATGTGGTTTTAAAACAAAATTATTTTACTTTTTGCAATGATTTTTACTTGCAGAATGAAGGCCTAGCTATGGGTTCGCCATTGTCTGGTTTATTGGCTGATATTTATCTTAACAACTTCGAAAACAAATTTTTACTATCTAAATTTAATAAATATAATAAGGAAATAATTTATTATGCAAGATACGTTGATGACACATTCATTATGTTTAGCGGCACCTTAAGACAGGCAGAAAACCTCAAGAAATATTTGAAATCTATCAACCATAAGATACAATTTACAATGGAAACAGAAACAGATAGTCAAATTAACTTCCTTGACGTAACCGTAATAAAAATGACCGATAAATGTAAATACAAAATATTCAGGAAATTAACTACATCAGATGTAACTATCCATGCACGGTCTTACCACCCATTTACACAAAAAATGGCGGCTTACAACAGTTTTGTACACCGTCTCGTATCAATACCACTCGATGCAACAGATTTCATGGAGGAGTTAAATGTCATTAAATATATCGCCCAGGCAAATGGTTATAGAAGCCAAATGATCGACAAATTATTGGAAAAACATAGGAAGGCAAAAATAGCGAAAAAATGTAACACTATACAGACTAGAGAGGTTAAAAAGAAATTTGTTGCTGCCGATTACACTGAAATTATGCCCTCCATTTTAAAAAATGCATTCCAAAAACATAATATCATTATAACACACCGAACCAATAATAACATACAGAAAATAATGCGTAAAAAACAGGAAATACCACCAGAGAAGAAGTCAGGCATCTATAAAATAGCGTGTGACGATTGCGATTCTTTTTACATCGGACAGACAGGCAGACCTTTCATGGAGAGATACAAAGAACATTTGCCCAAAAATAGCCTGTATGCTAATAGATCTAGTTTCGCGCAACACATAATTGATAATAACCACTCTTATACAAATTTTGAATCTAACCTGACACTACTTCACATCATTAAAAAAGGACCAATGATGAATGTCATCGAAGAATACGAAATATACAAAGCATTTAAACAATCGCCAAATGACATTCTCAATGACAAGTTATCGTTCCAATCAAACTCGTTATTCGAGACGGCAATGAGATTTGAGTAACTGATAAGACCAACCCAATTAACTTGATAACCTGGGCCTTACTGTGATGCCAGTAGTTCGCGGACCATGAAACTGCGTGCACGTATGAAAGTTGGTCAAATCAAAGTTAATGTGTATATATTTATTTTTATGTGTAGTGTTTTATGTTTTTGTTAAAGTTTAATGTTTTGACGACCTCTACGGAGTGATATACTGATGATGGAGTTTCGACTCCGAAACGCGTCTTTATAAAAAGACAACGCATGTCACATGACGGAACCATAAAGGTAATAAAATTTATTACTCAATATATTATATAATTGTGACTTGGACACCAACAATGAACATATAATTAATAGTTTTAGAAAATCCTTTTTAAAGTTTCATCTTTATAATATTTCCAAAGACTTTTTACTGAATAGATTTGCACTTAGTTTTAACATCATTATTATTAATTAATTATTATTTTAACATTTAAATTAATTAATATTCATCCCCTTAATATGAAAATGTATACATTGTACAATATAGCTACACTTTTGTATAAGGAACAGGATGGATTATATACTGCAACATCATAAATAATATACATAATATATTACATATCAAGTCTTTCTTTTACGCGTGGTAAAGTACAAATCAAACTAATGTTACAATGATAATTTATTTCTTATTATAATGTGCATGTTAATACAAATTCAAACAAAAATGCAAACTTGTTTTTAAATACTTCCTAAACATTTTTTACAGGCAACATTACTTTTTATTTACTATACATCTAAACTTTTCCCACTTATCAATTAATCGATAATAATGACTACATTAATACGTATCTTCTACATTTAATTTTTAAATGTTTCAAAGGTTTTACTGAACTTGTAAGTCTTATTTGAGTCCTAAAACAAAACTAAAATTATTTTAAAAACAATATTCAGATGATGATGACAAATGAGGTTGTCGTTGCAAACAGTAAAATAATACATCATTATAACACCTAAATATTTGTTTTAGTTTTACTAATTTAAATAAAAGACCAAAAATGTACAACTTTAAAACCATTATTTAAAAAGGTATATAGACAAGCAAATATAGAAATGAGTTTTTATAATAGAACAACATTCATTTATGTTCAGCAATATTGCCGATATTCTATATATGTCTCATTTTACTTTCTTATTTTAATTATAGAATAGAAAAAGTATAGTGATCGCAAAAAAATCGATGTTGAGATTTTTGTGGAAATATCCGTTTTGGGACCCTCTGAGTTCAAAAAAGTGTTTTTTTTACAAAATGTATGTCTGTATGTCTGTATGTATGTATGTATGTATACAAAGTTAGAGCGAAAACTATTCGTTGATTTCAAAAAAATTTGCACCAGAAAACAACCGCCATTAAACATTTTAAAAAACAACCCCCTTTTTGGCAAAAAAACCCCAAAAAATCAGTTATATTTTTTTTAGTAAAAAAACGGCTTTAACGATTTTGATAAAATTTGGTTATTTGTAGCCTTTAATTTACCCTACCATACGCAAAAAACCGCAACTTTCTAAAAATTCTCGTTTACCTAATAATTTATACTAAACATTTTTTAGTCTTAGGAAATCCTCGCTTTTATACCAGTTGATGTGAAGGTATTTTAATCCCTAATCAACCTAGTAATAAATAAAACAATTTCTATGTAACCGAAAAACCGTCGGAGGTATGTTTGCAAAGTGGCATTACTTCCGTACTTTTGAAAATAAATTTTCCGATCAGGTTAGAACATCGAATTGAGTAACCAATTAAATTAGAAATATTATGCGGTTCTTTTACAACAGAGTAAAGCTAATTAAGCAAATGGATAGTATTGGTTTCAGACAATAGTTTTAAAGTGTCTAATTAAATTAACATTGAGTTGGTTTAGATCTGCCATGAAGTGGCTCTTTCTTGCGGATCCACAAAGAAATTGATCAAAAGAGTTTTATATCACATTAAATTGAGATTTAATTATATCCAGTTATTGAAATAATGGTATTGTTAGAAAATTGTAAAAATAAAATAGGATATTCGAAAATATTCTCGTGGAATTGAAATGATTAAAAAGGCCCGGTTAGAAATATCAACTAAAATCTCAATCGTTATTAATTCATTTAACTAATATTACGGAAATTACTATTTGATTATATATGAAGTTATTGGTATTATGTGTTATTTTACAGGTATTGAGAGTAAAGTACAAGAAAATAGGTTACTTGTTAATCTTTATATACATAATCCAAATACCACTCACTGACTCACTCATCACGAAATCTCAAAAACCACCAAACGGATTGGAATTAAATTTGGAATTTAGCTTCTTCTTGGGCCCTAGGTGCTCGCTAAGAAAGGTTTAACTAAAAATCCCCATATTTAACTTTGATTTGTCTTTCCGTGCAATGCCGGATCGGGCCAGTTAGTTATCAATATATGTGGAAAACGTATGGCAAGCAATAACCCAAATTATGAAAAGCATTCAGAAAATTTGAAATTCTCCTTCTTTATACACTACAGCCAGTGTTGTAAGTCATATTATATAGTTTTGTATTCAATTTTAGAATTTGTTGTTTAACATTCAATAAGTTAGTTTGAAGTTGTATTTTTATATTATTATTTGAATCTACAAACTCTGCTTTCTTCTGGAAACTAAATTTTAGTAAAAAAGATGATTAAGTTGGTTAAATACAATCCAATAATAACAAATTCAGGATTTTAGAAAGATTAGCGTTATTCTTAGTTTACCAAAGTGAAACAGTTTACTATTCGGTAATTATGTCTTAAATTAAAACTTAATTATTTTATTGATTAACAGAATATATTTATTTACAAAGTAATCTACTCCTCAGAGAACAATTAAATTTTAAATAAAATGTATATTTATTTTATACATTATTACATTTTATTCTACCGCAATATCTACCTTATTTATACACCGGCAATTATTCTTGATGTTTTAGATAAAGGCTGTACTCTTTTATTTGACACTTGACCGTCGCATCGACTACATGGTTAACAGGTTTAAAACATGTTTAGTTTTATGTTTGTGTAAACATAACCATGTAACTGTGTACACAAATTTATACAAATGTACTTCTAAATATTATTGTACCTAACCACTGGACAACTGGAACACACAAAATTTAGGTATCTGTTCCTTGTTTTATTTTAAACTTTTAGGAACGCAAACTTTTTAAAATTCAATTCAAACAAAAAAATATTATTTTCTGGTAAACAGAAATGATTTCAACTAAAGTTAACTTCAACTTCCAAAAAATACGTCTTTGTGGTACATACACAACAAATAAAAATATATAATAATCTCTAATAAAACTAATAAAATAAATAACTAATAAATAATATAATAAAATAACTTATAACAATAATAAACGTAAAAACAAAATGTAGTAAACATGTTTATATAAATACTAACCTTTTTTATTTTCTAAAACGCAAAGGGTAAACTTAGGTTGTGTTTACAAATAACATTTAAAAGAAATACGAGTAGGTACTGTTATTGTGTAACATTTGAAACAAGTAGTAAATGCAAAAATCTATACTATTAACAGTGTTTGGATAAAAAAAAAGAAAAATTTACTTCAAACGTACATTTTAGACACTAATTTCAGACAAATTGTATTTCGTTGATATCAAATAAATTTGTAACTTCATATACAGATATTTAAAAAAATTTAATAATACAAATTAAGTATAGTTTTTTATACTTAAAGATTTGTTGTATATTTTGAATAATCATAATATGATTTCTTACACAGTTAATTAATAGGCCTATTAAATTATTATGACTGCTTTTAACATAAATGTTGTGTATTTAGCAGTTCTAACTCCAGAAGTTTTGGAAATGACATAAGCCACTAGAAATGCATAATTTGAATAACGGGTTACATATTCTAAAGAAATTTGAATTTTATTCTCAGGTTTTTGTTTTTCAGTATTCTCATAGAAAAGATTCTTAAATTTTTTACAAGGTTTACTTTGTACCTCATTTCATACTTATTCTTTCCTCGAAACATCTCTGTGATTATTAGTCTAATAATAAAATATCCTTTGCAGTGTTTTATCTGTTTCCTAGTTTCGTAGTCTTTTTACTCACACGTTTTACAGCTTTAGTTTGTTAATTTACTTAAATCTTTAATATCTTAGCAATGAATTTAATTTAATAAACCATCTTCACTGTAACGTTTTTAAAACATAGCTTATATAATTTATTCTAGTCCGTTAAATACATAAATTCTCATGTTTAATGGGATAAGTCTATAGTACTAAAATTTCATAAACAAAATATTAGATAGAAATTGTTTGCATACTAAAATGTATGCAATGAATTAATTAAGACATCAACTTACATGTTATATGGATTAAACATTATGCTAAATTGTTTGTAGAAACACGGAAGAATTTTATAAATATCGACTGCTAAAATATATTATTGCCAAAGATCAATAAATTTAATTTTCTTAAATTAAATAACTAAAATTAATTTTTTTTTTATTATTTGCACACTATGTAAAATCATCGCATATCAATTTGCATTTATTTATTATTACAAATATAAACTTGTCCCTATAAATTGTTTTTATTGTTACATAATAAGTTCATCTATTATAAACATATTTAAATAATGATTGCTTGCAAAAGTACATTTGGATGTTATAAAGAGTAATTTTACTAAGATGACAACCAAAATTCATCCTGTGACTTATAAACGAATTTTTTATTTCCTCGTGTTAAGTTTTCAGTATATTTTTAATCAAACAAATCAGCTAAACAGTTTTCAAGACAAACACTGCAGAGATTTTGTTACGAGAATAGTTTATCAAGGTTTCAAGAAAAAATTCAATTTATTCCATGTATGTTATTTGTGTATACACTGGTTAAAACTGTCAAAAGAAAACAAATTTTATACAAATACTTCTTCAATATTGTTTTTATATTCAGTATTATTAATTGTTTAATCGACATAAGATGGATATTTTTCCCCTTCGGCGTGAATTCGTTACGTATATAATTAAGATATATTATTATAATAAATATATTAAGATTTACTATTAAAACAATATTGCAATAAATTTACACAACAGATGCGTTTTACAAATTATTAAAAAATTAAATTATTACGTAATTTTTTAAAGTAAATCTGATTTAATTACTGTATTGCTAAATTTAAAAACAAAACATAATTTTTTTAAATGTGAAGATATTTGTTTATATTTTGAGTAAATATGTAAATAATTAGAACAATGATAATTACCCTAATTGTACATTTAACTGAAATAATAAATGTAGGTTTATTATGGTTTAGACAAATTGCATTGCCATAGCAGACGTTGTAATAATACAAATTCATGAGAGCTTAATATTTTTGTTAGTTTTACTATCTTGACCAAAAGTCTAACAATATACCACTACAAAATGTTTATTTTTAACTTAAAGCTAAGAAAATAATAAGCTTGTTAAAAGCTATTCGATGTCGTAAATAATCAAATATTTTCTGTATTATACCTGCAATTAATGTTTAGAAAGTTAATCAAAATGTTAGTCAAATAACTGAACACATTCCACCATTGCAATGTGGCCGCAATTTATTGAGTCTCATAGTTCATTGCGGTTAAATTATTCTATCCATAAATTAAATATATGTATCTAATAAGGCGAGGTTAGCGAGTAGATAAATGTTTAAAATTATTAATACAATTACTGTCTAATGTGTTTAAAGTTATTTCTATATATTGTAATAATGAATACGAAATAGGGTAAACTTTTCCACATAAAAATATTGCAAATTATTTAACCAAACTCTGTTAAGAGATATGTTTACTAAACACAATTATGAAAATTCAGTTTTAAAATTACTCGTAGTTAAGAGATTAAGATGATAGAATGAACAGAAAACAAGTACATGTTAACATTGAAATTTTCAACTTCTTCTTATCGTAGCCAAAAACATAAAATAAACTTAAAACCACTTACTAAACTAAAATAGATAGAACATTTTATTGAATAGTAAAAATGGTAAAATAAGAGGTTAATTTTACTAACATTTAAGGAAATGAATTAGGTTTTATTAGGTCGGGGTTCCATTATTGATTCAGCTTTATTTTGTAAGAATGTTATTTTTATTTTGTTATTAAATATAGCATGTTTTTTTGTTTGAACTATATTGTAATTATTTTATTGCGCAGGAACAGTAAAAAAACAATCAACCAATTAATTTAGTAACTAGTTTGCATGAGTTGGGCATGCGGAATCATTATTGATTTTAAATATTCTTAACTTTTTGTAAATACTAGAGGTAATATAGTAAAATTAAATCAAATTATACTATTTTTATAATTAAGCAAAACTAGGTCTGCAACGTAGCCACAGTAAACGATTGGTGGAAAGGTAACAGATTCATAGTAATTTCAGAAAAGTGTTTAGATTTACAATTTTATTTCTGGAAAAATCATTTAACCTATGTACATTTGTTCAGTTGTTAATTAATTAAATTTTGTAACAAAAGTAAATCATTATTTAAATAAACGGTACTAGGAACTGGCACATACTTTCTCACAAACACATTTAAATTACTAAACAGATTCACTGTGACTTGTAGGGTGGGGTAGAAGAGTTTTTTATTAAAGTTGGAGATTAACTAATACATATTAATATTATTATTTAGAGAGAAAACTATGCGATCGATTTCGAAAAAAATTGCACCAAACACGTCAATTAGGTCTTTATAGATGCACATAAAAAGGTTTTGATTTTTTTTTTAAACAATCCGCTTTATGGCCAAAAAACCCCCAAAAATCAGTTATTATTATTATCATTAGCTAAACGAGAATTTTTAGAAAGGTGCGGTTTTTTTTATATGGTAGGGCACATTAAAGGCTACAAATAAGCCAAATTTTATCAAAATTGTTAGAGCCGTTTTTTTATAAAAAAATAATAACTGATTTTTTGGGGTTTTTTTTGGCCAAAAAGGGGGTTGTTTTTCAAAAATGTTCAAAACCGTTTTTCGTGCATCTATACAGGCCTAATGGACATGTCTGGTGCAAATTTGGTTGAAATCGATCGAATAGTTTTCTCTCTAGCTTTGTATACATACAGACATACATACAGACATATAGACAGACATTTTGAAAAACCACTTTTTTGGACTCAGGGGGTCCCAAAACGGATATTTCCACAAAAATCTCAACTTCGATTTTTTTTGCGATCACTATACTTTCTCTATACTATAGTATAGTGAGAAAGTAAAACTGATGATAGAATAATTGATTGTACTTAAATGCTTAAAATAGAGCGATAATAAATCAAATTTATTAAAAAAATTAAATTTATTTGTTAAAAAATATTCTTCTTTTGTTTTTGATGTTCTTCATTATATTTTTTATATTTTGTTTGTTTTTCATGAATAACCTAAGTGAGATTTTAAATTGTGTTTTTATTTATATATACAGTGTAACATGTGAATAAATATAATAACATAAAATAAAAAAAATAAAAAATTTGTATTCTCTTTAATTAATAACACCTTAAAGATGGAAATCTAGTGAGGTAGTAAACTGTGCAAGTGGTTGTTTTGTTTTTTGTTATATAAGGCTGTCAAGTTTAAAGTAAATTTATGTTTGTATAATCCAACAAAGCTTTTCTGAATAAAGTTGAATTAATTTTTTAATTGTATACTAATTTAAATCTAAAAGAAGTAAAACAAATAGATAATTAATTATAAGTAATCTTTAAAATATATACATTATTTTGAACATCTTAACAACGCCTCAATATTGTACAAGTTTGTCACTTGATTTGATCCACTACAAAAGACATAATTGAAAAACATACAGTCTGTTAGATAGTACAGTATATACTGTAAAAGTGGAAAAATACAAAATAATACTAGTAAAACATTGTTGGAATTTACGTTGCAATGTAAATGAAAGTAAATCGTGACTTATTTAGTCAAAATTATTGTTTATAAAATAACTTTAATTAGTACTTATGGTTTAGCTATTCGGTTTAGTTTACGGATAAAATATTTTTCCAAATCTCAGCTATTAAGTATATATACTAATTTAAAGGACGACGTTGATGTCCTTTAATGCTTTAACTGTATAATTTGTACTCATTTGAACCGCAAAGTCAAAACAATAAATTTGCTATCCCAGTTCGCTACGTAAATCCGCTCGTAAGGGTTGTACGAAAAAATATATTTTTCACCTGTGTTTTTATCTCTAATATATTCAGTTTTGTAAACGTGCAAAATAAACTCCACGTTCTAAATTCACAGAAGGGTTGGAGTTCATTTCAAACGGGACGTGACAATATTTGCCGAAAAAATACGGGTTGAAATTCCACACCGAGAATCCATTACTTACAAATGTGGTGAAATGTTCCAGTAAAAATGCAAAACAGCGGAAAAGTTTATACTTGATATTTTTTGGGACATACAGTATGCACAGATATGTACTAAGTTTTGACGAAAACGTTTCTATATGCATTATCTTTTGTTTACGTAATATTATTTTATGAATTGTGTTTTCAAAAGACCATACAAAGTAGATGGTAGCAGAATGCGAATAGAATTTGTATAAAATTAACTTGAACCTGTTTGCCTTAAAATACCAAAATAATAATAATAGTTTAAAATCCTTGTTCTTTGTTTAGCCGTTTAATAAGTTACTTAAAAAGTTTATAAATAAATAAACTTAACAATAATATAAAATAAGTTTAATAATACCTTTTATAGCATTCCCTTTAAATGGTATTTCAATTAAATTTTTTAATTTTGTAAAAAATGATATGTACATTACCTTTAAAAGTGATACATACATATTTATAATAATATTCTAAACACATATAAAAATAACATTTTACTTAAAGATGAAGGTGAAAATAAGGGAAGTATATTTATTAAATATTAAATTGGGTTATCACATTTAACACCTGAAAAATCATGATGAAATTACTTCTGTTTTCTATGAAGTCATTTGTAACTGCGTTTTAAATTTTTAGAATAATATACCCATATGTCATCTTTTGTTTCATTATATTACGAATAGTAGGGACATTATTATTGTCACTGTTAGGGGGTTGTGTGACCTGCCACCAGGATCCTCTGCACCTAAACAATGAGGTCCTCTGTGCCCCATGTCCAGGCAGCAGTTCACATCAAACCCGTTCTTTTCACAAAACGAAAGAGTCCATGGGGGATTTCCTCTCGTATATAACTGGTTTCAGGATATTTCTGCCTCAGTGATGTGAGGGCATCACATTCGCAAAAAAAACCTGGAAATAAGTTTCATCCTTCTCCCCACACCTTCGACATAATGGGTTGTTCTCCAACCTCATGTGGAGGTGAATTGTTTCCCGTCAGTAGGCAGACCAACAACTTCACTTCCGTCCTGCCAAGACTGAGCAGTGTTCCGCTTAGATGTCCATCCAGGCCATCAGTGAAATCGTGTGTCAGTCTCTGACCTCTTACCGTCTCTTCCCAAATGTGCAAGTGTTCTAATTGAAAATTGTTTTTTACGCTTTCTTTCCCATAGCCTCTCGATATTCCTATCATCGGTCCTGGGCCCATCAGTGGAGTTTCAGCTCCTCTTCTAGCCAGTTTATCTGCTATTTCATTCCCTTCTACAACTTCATGTCCAGGGACACAAACAAGTCTTATTTGCCTACTGCTTGACAGCTGATCCAGCAGTAACTGGAGTTTCCAGACAAACTTGGACGTTGTTCTTACAGCTATGATGACTTTTATGGCCGCTTGACGATCAGAACATATCGTAACATCTGTACTCATAAGTAAATAATGAGCTGGACTTGTGAGAACAATATAGATGAAATAAAACAATAACACACAATCTCACAACAAATACGTTTAATAAATCAAAAGCGTTTCAACGACAAAGTCGCCATCCTCAGTGATAAAGCTACAAAAGCAAAAGTACAACTGAACTCACTGAGTTCAACTGAGTTTATTTCATCTATCTGTACTCATGCTTTCTGAGTCTAGTATTCGTTTTACGCATGCGAGTATTGCGTATACCTCCGTTTGGAAGACCGTAGAGTCATACGGTATACGTTTGGAAGACCCCATCGACACTGAGTATCTTGTCTGTGTGCACGTACCTCTGTCTGTTTTTGAATCAGATCTGTCCATTTCTAAGATCTACCTGTTTCCGAAGCAAGTCTTCCCGAGATGGCAAAATAGCTTCTAACTTGCTATTAAATATACTTGGGAGTCATGTAGTCCGTACCGGCTCGCAGCATCTGATCCCACTATAGTTTTTTGTTCAGGCACTCACTGTGCCTCATTTATTGCAAAAGATGTTGACCAACTGCCTCATGTGTTCAATCTTATTGCGGCCTTACTAGCTTCTCTCTGGAACAGAAGGTCCAGATGTGGGAGATGCAACAAGATGTCCATGGCCGCTGTTAGGGTAGTTCTCATGGCCCCCGTGTTTCCAAAGCATTCCATCTGATGTACTTTCATAAGTTATTTTTTTGCCCATTCCTTCCTGGTAGCCGGCCACCAGACTAAAGAGGCAAAAGTTAGAGTTTGTCTTATGATGGTAACATAGAGCCATTTCATCATCTGGGGCCGAAGACTCCATGAAGTTTCAGTCGCTCTCCTACATGCCCAGAAATCGTTACACTCTTTTGCTGCTTTTCTTATTAAATGTTCTCCCCAGACTAGCTTTGTGTCTAGGGTGCCGTCTAAGTTTTTATATAGTAGGGACATAGTAGCAATGTCACTTAAAGGCAATCAGACAATAAGGAAATATTTCCAATAATTGAAAACTATACAATGTACTCATTCAATTTAGAGGTGGAGTAGGGAAGGTACTGTTAAATATTAAATCTATATATCATTGTTATGAAAGTGAAGTAACCAGTTCAATTGGAAACCATTTCAAATATTTACAAAGAAAATCTAATTGGGACAGTAAGTAGTATTTGTTTCAGAAAATACAATAAAAGTCTCTAGATGAAATAAACAATAAAATGGATTTACCCCTTCCTTGAATCCTTTGTCTTTCTTTATTGAGAAACAAAAGAATTAAACAAACTGTTAATTAGGCATATTGGAATTCATATTTTATTTATATTTAGTCCATGATATAATATAACAAAATACAAAATAAAAATTGACGATTCAATAGAAATAAATAGAGAATAGCAATATCAATAAAAGGATGGAAACATTCACTCATGGCCAAACATTTCTATCTAGTATAAACTGTATCTTGCAATGTTAAAAAATGTATCTTGTCACTTTAAACTTAGTAACTTTTCATAATTAATGATGTATAGATTTATTATTTTATTTTCTGTTTTTCAGAATTGGTTTTATGTGATGGTTTTCAAAGTAATGGGTAAACTAGTATTTCAACGTTTTTAAATATAATATAGGGATATAATGCAGATATTCTTTAATAATAATACTTTTACTGAGGCAAACGGTTAAGTCTTATTTTATGTTTGCTATAGTTGAATGCATCTTAATATCTTATGTTTATTGCAACTCATTAAAATACATGTTTACTAGCTTTAACTAGCTTCCTTAAATGTACTATTTTTAAACTTTATTAACAAGGCATTTTTAAAGCTATATTTCTCAGAAGCTCTGTTGGTTTATTCACTCCCTATATTTATAAAACACTTTTAGTTACTCGAATAAAGAGTATTATGATGTTTTGCAAAAGATAAACTTTAGATTGTTCTGTTATTTAAAGAACATTTTTATCATTATGAAAATTTAAAAACAAAACATATAATAAAATGAATGTTAAATTTAAAATACTTAAAATCGATATCTATTGAACACTTATTTATCCTAATATATGTTGCCAATCCTTCACTGCCTCATTTCATGACTTATGAAAATGTTCGCCCAAAACCAAAGGCCTCTCGAAAACGATATTTATCAGTTGTCCAGTAAGTTTAACTGGTTCTTACCCCTAAAAAATTCCGAAATGTTTGTGATGACCTTGGCATTATGAAGGGTGTTATTAGATAATAAGATTTTTTTTTTATTTGCGACACATTTCGAAATTGAAGCGAAGCAATCGCCGAGGACGTAGGTTCTGGCAGAGTTTGGACGGTCAACTAATCTTGATATAAATCCAGATTTAATTTATTCATTAAAGTTTTATTTATTACATGTAAATTTTATAATAATAATTACCGTATCATTGTGATTTTGTAATGTGTTTTTGTTTATTTTCAAACTGTTAACAAGAAAATTGTAATTAAAAAAGTTATAATTCATTCTAACGGAATAAAATTTTCGTGGCTAGTTATTAGTCACCTGGGTTTACAAAAGAAACATTTATTATTTTGAAAATCGTGAAAACTCCCATTTCACATAAATTATTTTCACCTACATTTTTTGCAATTATTAATATTAAAACATTCCTTTCATTATTGCATTCCTTTTTCTGACGTCGTTTTTCTTCAAAGATTTTCTCTTAAAATGTTCAGCTTTAATTAGTTAGTTTAATTATTTTAACATTTATTTTAATTAAATGAAGTTTCTTTGCTGTAAATCTTATCATACTATAATTATTAGTAGTTCTTTATTAAATACAAGATAATTTAATTTCGAGTATACTCGTGTATGTCACGTATACGATCTGAGAAATAAATTTAAATATATTATGTAAATTTAAAGTAGATGTTTAGAAATCTTGTATATTTAGTCTGTATATTGTTATACATATATATATTTTTTAATTAAATACCTACAATTATTTATGACATTTACTTTAAACTTGACATGCAGCAGTACTCATGGAATTAGTATACAGCAAATGCGTTGAAAATATATGTGTTATGCATTTATTCAATTTTTAAATAACTACACATCAAAACAATAATAGTTTAGGTTAAATCCATCTTTCTCTTAAAAAAAAAATGTTATTATATTTTTTAATTTTTTTCCAAATTTTACGTTTTATATTTATAAAGTGTAAATGAATGTAAAACAAAGATTATTAGAAATTTAAAAAATAATTGTATATATATGTGTTCTGTACTTGGTCTGTAAAAATTTATGTATAACACAAAAAAATTATTTAATGTTGAATTAAAAGCTGAATTGATAAATATTGATTCGAGCTTCTCTTCATTAATTTTAAAACAGTTGTTATAAATGCAAAACAAATGTAATACATGGTTATTTCTGGTTATTTATAAATGATATTTCAAATAAATGCATAGATAAGTTATAAAATCCACACGTATTAAGTAGCTTAAGTTTTTAATATAATATTATTTAATTAAATTGTATTATTCTAAGTTAACATTTTCTTCTTATATTTACATTATATATTTTTTTTATTGAATAAATTTTTTTCATTGTATATCCTCGTAAAAATAAAATTATTTGTATAACATAGATACAAATTTGAATATCACATAAAATAAGCAGTTATTATTTGTATTAGTTCTAAGCATTAAAGATAACTATACTAGGTTAGTCTAAGAATAAACTACTATTTAGCATTTACTTAGAACACATTTTTTTAAGCATTTTATGTAGTCATATATTAAATTCTAAATTAGTTAAGGTTTTACTATGCTGAAATATCCAATATTATGTCTCGCTATAGTGCATCAGAAAGGAATGTGAAAGGGTAAACCAATAACTCAATAGCACATTCCCTCTATGTGTTGCAATACGACCACTAATTAATTAGTTACGTAACTTATTCGCTGCAGTTAAATTAACTAAGCTGGAAAATGAATTATGATGGAAATGGGGATGACATTTTAAATATATGATTTATAATAACTAAGACCAACCCTCTTAAATATGTACGCTGTTTTTTTTTTTTCTATAAACTCTTTAAACTAGTTTATGTGTATATATTATTATATACATGCGAAAGCCTTCCAGAATTTTATTTTTATATCGTAGCGTAAGAAGTAACATATCGCCACAATTTTGGGTCAATTCAACGTTTTTTTTTTAAATCAATTATTGATTGATGTTAATTGTTTTAGAAATTTATAGACTAGACAAATATTTATTTGGAAGGTTTAATCTATCAATCAAAGATAAGTTAATCCGTGGTATTATTAAACTAACAAAACAATTTCTGAATTAATAATCTATCAATGAACTAAACATATTGGTCTAGAATAGTTGTTAATTAGTTTGAACGCATTGGCATATGATGGGTACTTTAAATTAAACTCTTCCAATTAATTATATAACGGCCGATTGAATATTATCAATTGGAATTGATTAAACCATTTATTTATTTTGTACAAACAGTATTCGTGTATAGCAAGTAATTCCACTTGTGGAAAAGTACACAAAACTGTGTCAGTCCAAGCTATTAAAACGCTGAAGTGTTTATAATATTATTTGTTAAAGTCTATAGTATAAATAAATATTTAGTTTTTAACAATTCGTGAAGGAATTTAGTACGTTTAAGTAAGACTTTATAATTAGTCAACGTTTTATATTTATAAAAAAAATTGAATTCAAATTTTAACGTTGCATTCTTTTAAATTTAATAAAATTAAACTGTAATTTAATAGTTCTTATACATTTACCTATATTACGGATGTATATTATAATGTAACCCATTTTTAACAATTTAATTGTATTCATAAAATTTGATTTGAATAGCTTTTTAACTTTTAAGTTATCTTTTAACAAAAGCAGTAATCATATCCATTACATGGGACAGTTGAGTTTGGTTTCATACAAACTGTCACCTAAGTCATACATAAAGAACTGGACAAACATAACTTAACTTATTATGGTAAAAAGAAAAGTCTATTGAGGTCATGTTTATTTTAATGATGAAATTGTAATGTTTTTAAACTATTCTTGGGTCATATTGTATATTCTATCGAAGAATTACAATACTTTAAACTTTAGTGTTTTCAAATTACGTATTTAAGACTTGAAATTATGACTTCGGAGATAAAGTAAGATTCAAGGGTGAAAATCAAGTGAATCAACTGAAATTGAGAAATTTTACTTTCATAAATGCAAAAGGCAAATCAATTGAATAATGATGTATAAAGTAGATTTTTGTTTATATGCCTTAAATACAAATCAACATAACGAAAGAATTAAAACAACAATTCTTAAGGTGTCAACTTTAATTTATTTAAATCGAAGAGCTCCGTAATTGAAAATTCCAGGTAATCGAATATTTAAGAAACCGGCCAGTGATGTAGGAATTCCAGAGGAATTCTTTAGTCTATTACATTTTCTCCAACATCAAATACCTTGTCGGTCAAATTAAATTCATCTCTTCGAAGCTTTTTTTCATCAAAATGTTTAAAATAATAGGTGCACATCTTTCACACTACATTTTTTTTAATGACGAGATTGTACCAAAGAAGTACCGACACATATTTTCGACTGTTTATTTTTTAATTACTGTAGTTTCTAAACTTTTTTGAACTTAAAAATATAATATAACTCTCAAAAATTATACATTAAGGGGAAATATTCTTAAATAAAAACAAGTTAATGTGTTTATGTCTATTAACTAATAATACGAACGAGTCATTGGAGTGGAAGAATACAAAGAAACTTTACGAAAACATCCATATACTTTGGCTACCTTATACTTTAAAATCCGCAGTAAAGCTCTAGATATTATGAGCTTTTCACAAGTTATAACCAATAAGATGTACAATTTCTGTAGAACCGCAATTACCAGCGTTAAGGAGGATGGTGCAATTGGATAGCTACTCGAAAGATCTGGGTACAATTCCCGGATCAGAAAAGTACATTTTTTTCTCTTTTAATAAAAAATGAGGGAGAAATCGGCAGAAATGATATCCATTAAATTAATCCAATGCTCATAATTTAGCTACGTGTAACCAAGCACACAGGTCCAAACTAATAGAATGTACAAGCTATTTACACTAAATTATTTTGAAGTAATAAATGTATTTCTTTATATTTACTCGTTTCCCACAATCGAAACATGCTGACTATTTTAATCTTTTAATAGCAGCCTATCTTATTTAGATGCAATGTGTACAAACAAAGGCACTACAAAGTTTATTCATAAACCAGTATGTAGTTTCTGCAATTTTTAGATGTCTAACAGTTAAACTGAAATATTTAGGAGTTATAAATTTGAACATGCGCATCTAAATGTTTGCAAGATACTATTAAATTTTAAATATCATTTAAACTAAACAGTGTGTGTTGGCGTTAATTAGAAAATTTAAGTTTTGCACATATTAAGATTTGTTCTGGACTTTGCAGTGCATAATATCTGTCCATAATATATGAAGTACGTTGCTACTAATAGATGTACCACTGAAATACTGACTATACGTAAATTATAAGCGATTTTTATAGGAAAGATAGGCTATTGCATTGATCCTTATTTTAAGACCTAATATGTTGGGAGAAGTAATTGAGCTCCGAACATGTACCCCAGAACCGGTTTTTGTGTGTCATTAAACATGTTTTATATATTTACGTATACAGGGGTGGCAAAAAGTCCCGGAACAACCCAATATCTTTTTCCAGGTTCCACTTACACAATTGAAACTTTGCAAATTGTTTATGGGTATAAAAAACTACTTTTTTATATGGCTGATTTTTCACCTCCTCTGGGGACGGCCCGTCAGGAGTCGGTGAAAAATCTTAAATGTAAGCATGGGTTGTTATGCATATCATTTTAAAGGTCTTGATGAGGCAAACTCAACGACATAATAAAAATGAAAAATGGATGATCCTGAAAAAAGTTATGGCTGTTCAAAGTTTTGGTATGCTGCATGTCAAATGAGCCTTATTCTAAGTTTGAATAAGTTGATTCAGCCCAGAGGAGATGAAAAGTCAACTGTAGCATAAACAAGTAGTTCTTTATACCCGTAAACAATTTGCAGAGTTGAACGTGTAATACATGGAACATGTAAAAATAAATTAAACTTAGAATAAGGCTCATTTAACATGCAGCATATCAAAAGTTTGAACAGCCGTAACTTTTTTTCAGGATCATCCATTTTTCATTTTTATTATGTCGTTGTGTTTGTTTCACCAATACCTTTAAAATGATATGCATAACAACCCATGCTTACATTTAAGGTTTTTCACCGACTCCTGACGGGCCGTCCCCCCCCCAGAGGAGGTGAAAAATCAGCCATATTCTAAAAAAGTAGTTTTTTATACCCATAAACAATTTTCAAAGTTTCCATTGTGTAAGTGGAACCTGGAAAAAGATATTGGGTTGTTCCGGGACTTTTTGCCACCCCTGAATAATGTTAATGTTCTCACTTTATCGGCCGCATTTTAAGTAACATTTTTTTCTAATTTGGTACTCACGTTGTTTAAGTCGCTAGGACCAGTTCGTTAGCCAAAAAATCCAAAACTTGGAATTACGTTTTTTGACAGAAAGTAATTATTATTTTAGATTTGTTGTACCAGAATGTTTTTTTTTTTTGCATTTTATCTAAGCGAAGTTAATGTAAGATATAATTCTGCACATTTCGTTTTTTTACACGACCTTATGGCTCGCTTGGTTCCCTAAAAATCAATCAATGAGTTTTTACGCTGCGAGCGAAGCGTAGGAATCCATAGCCCTAGGCAGCAAGGTCGAGGGGTAAACTGACAAACAGAGTTTTTGCGCTGCAAGTGGAACGAATGAGCGCGTGAGTAGAATCTGGGCGCTTGGGTGCGAACAAATTATTCAACTATGCCTAGTATATTTCGTACATAGAGGAAGATGTTCAGTTTCCCAAATAGTTGGTTGAAACCATAAAACATATAAAATTATTTGGAAATACGCTCAATTCGTGTCATCTGTTCGACTGCGTGATGGCGTTATTTTATTTAGGAATGTAAATATTTGAGAAGTCAAACTTATGAATTGTTTTATTTTAATAAACATACTCTTGCAAAGAAATACGCAAGTTCAAGGAAAATTTATAGTTGATTTTTTTTTTTTCATTTGTACTTTTACCAAACCTGTATGATATTTATGTTTAAGATTGTACGATCTAGGACCTAGGTTATACATATAGTTATTTCAAAAATCTAAAGTATTTAAGTACATGAAGTTAAAAACAAACCTAGATGTAATATAAAATTTGTAGGAAAACGAATGGTGGAAAAATTAGCTTGGACAGAGTAAGAATTTTTTTAAATTGCGAAGTTTGTTAATCATAATACTATTCAGAAATAACTTATATATTTTTTGTTTAATATTTTTAATTCTGTTTTCCTCTTATAGATGTATTGTTTTTTTGTTTGTTTTTTTTTTTAACAGAGAGTTAAACGGATAAGTTAGGAATTTAACCCAAAACGGCATTCAAAAAGACGGCAAGGAACATGGTTTCCATTCGACAAAAGTTTCAAATGGTTTTGTCTGTTGGACGTAAAAGTTTTAAGTGACCAGTTACAGTTGAAACGATTTCCGGCACTATTGCATCAGAGGGAATCTAATCAAGGGTGTAAGTAGTATTTGTATTGGAAATTACAATTACAGTGTTTAATTTAATTAAACAGAGTTGTTGTTTCAGCTTACAATAATTTAGCTATTCTTTGTGGAGTAACACAATACAATGGAATGAAAACATATCTTGCAATTGTAGATAACAATTTAAGGAAAAACAGAATATAAGTCAATAGTAGTTATTCAAAGAAATGGAAGTGTCCTGTTGTAAACATTTATAAACAATAATTTCAAAGTAGAAAATATTCTTTAATTTAAACTAAGTAATTATGTTCAAGAAAACGTATTTTGATGGTCTTAATAAACTTGGCATCTATAAATGAATTCATGCTTATACATTATGGTATGTATGTGCTTATGTGTACTAACTTGAATTTATTTTTTATAATCGTATAGACTTTAACAATTTTATTTATATATGAGTTCTATTATAAAATAGTATGTTTATTCCAAACTGTATTATAATCTGGTAGTGGTATTTGATAAGTGAATATAGTTGAAAGTAGTCGTTGAATCCCATGGATCAGTTTTATAATTATTATAGTCTATGTTATTTGTATTCACACCATATGTTCCTCAATAATGGAGGAAACAATTACAGTTTCAAAACTCCTGCCCACCATCAGATTATTTACAAAAATATAGACGTAAAACATAACACATAATTCACACCCCAGAACTTTAAGTACTAGGTTTAAGAATTACAAACATGCCTTCAGTCTGAGATTTTTTATAATTTTCCCATTTTACTTTTTTTTATATATAAATATATAGTTAAATTTTTTATACGCAAACAAATTGTACACTCATACAAAAATACCAATGAAAAAGATGTCATTCCAGTTCATCTTCAATGTCCGATTCGGCATTTGAAAAGAACAGTTAGATTTCTTTATCATTAATTACAAGACCATAATTAGCCATTAGATGTGTAAACGGAATCAAAACATAAAGTCACAAACAAGATTAACTATAGAGACGCACACCAAACTATAAATAAACTTCTTTCAAGGAAGGCATGGATTTTTGTAACAATTGTTGCCTGTTGGATTTCGATTTCGTTTAAGCGTGCAGCTTCTTAAAAAAAATTGCAGATAGCGTTACTATTATTAGTACTTTGATCAGAAAAATACAAAACGTACCCGTACGGTCGTAGTCCTTTAGGGAGATTTAGCGGCAAACGAACTCGTACGTTCGTAGTTCTCAAAAGGCTAGGAGGTCGCACAAACACTTAAGCGAATATTCATATTCATGCACGGTTTGCTGGCGGGGTTATGCTATTGTTTATAATTTCAATTTCTAATAATGCCTTTCCTACTTAAGTGAAGAATACTCATTTTTAAGTCGATCTACTAATATTTATGTATGAGTATCATAACTTTGTAATTAGAGATTTGACAATATTCTCATTGTTTTGTATTTTGTAGAGTATAATCAAAAACATTTACACTTTGCAACGGTTAAATGTTGCTAAAAATAATTTACTAGAATTATCCTACACAAATATAGTTTAATCATACAGTAATCGGCCTGGAAAGTGCAAGTTTGCCATTATTCCAACGATTACCTATTGTAAAATAATTAGGTTGTTAAAGACAGACTTACTTAATACTAATTTTATTTATTAGCATTAAATATCATTTTAGAATTGATTACATTCTTATTCGTCTTCCAGATAATACAAATACATAAAATCTAAAACCAAACAATAAATTTGTTGTCTAATATCAACGAATAAAAAACTGGAGGAGCGAACGTAAGGGATGGAAAGGGTATTGGGGTTCATGCAATAGGGTTTATGTTAGTTACAGTTATCAGTATTACAGTGTCGTCGCTTATCATGCAGTGCTTCAGTGTGCTTTAGAGTGCCAAAATATAGCAATGAATTTGCAAACCAAACTTTGATTATTTAATAAAAAGTAGTTTACTTGAACACATAATCTCAAAACTAATACGATTATTAACTAAAACGTTTTTAAATGACAATGTCTAATATAAGATATTTGGTATATGGAAAATATCTATATAAATAAAAATGTAAATGTGAGTTTGTTCAAAATCGATAATCTCCGAAAGTTCTTCACCGGTTGCTTTGAAATTTTTATACCAACTTTCATTTCAATACAAGCGTGTTTTTATATACTTTTTGAAAAACTGCAGCATTTATTGAACATAAAAACAACCAAAAATATACTCAATATTTAACAAAAATGTAAGCGCCATTACATATGTTTATTGACTACAATAATAGATAATAATAGTAGTCAGCTGTTTCCTATAATATTTCCATTATCAGCTGATGTTGAAGTATAAACAACACACACTATCCTGATAATATAAAGAGTTAAAATTGGTTTGTTTGTATGTAGGGGGTAATCTCTTTAACTACTGAACCAATTGATTTTTTTTTAATAAAAAACTAATATACCTGAGTAACATAGGCTAGAACTCATATTGATAAAACCATTTTTCAATGTTTATAAATTTTGTCGGAACAAGTTCTCAGGATCAAGTTGGGCGTTAATTTTTAAACCCATAGCGTCTATTAGCTGTATAACCTATAAATAAGCAATATTATGGAAAACTAAAAAACGACATTTGAAAAATGAAATGTATATCATTCAAAATGTACTGTGCAAAGATATGCACAAAAGATAAATTATGTGTGTATGTTGCTGTTAAGGCAGATAAAATAAATTAAACATAATTTTAGGTAAGGCCTAGACTGATTAACCAACGAGTATTTCTTGAATGTATTTACATACATTACCATAGCAACCAACAAAATAAAATAACAGATGATTCGGATGTCCAGCTTAGTACAAAATAATGTTCTAAGTTAGGCCTATACTGAACCAAAACTTGTTTCAACACACACAAACCAATAAAAACTTACGTTATGAAAATTAAGAATAAGAAAAATCTATATTACTACATCTTAATTTAAAATAAATAAGACATATTGTAATTTAAAAGTAGGCCTATTTATTAATAAGTACCTGGGCGACCGAGCATTACTCGGTATTTTTGTTAATTGTGTTTTTTTTTTATAGGAAAATGTATGTAAATACAAATCAGGTAAGTACTGTTTTGTAGGCCTACTCATAACTCGCGAAATATTAGCACGGGTCAGCTGATTTCAAGCTTAAAACAATT
>JAGFPH010003088.1:0-10143 GCA_018207615.1 Philaenus spumarius | reverse complement strand
TTAAGTTGAAACACTATAAAATGGAGATGCTGTTTTATTAGAACAGAGACATCAAAGAAAATAAACATACTAGACCAAAAAGGTTTTTAAGAAGTTTATTTATGTTTACTTAAAACTTCTAAAGATTGCAAACATTTACTGAAAACACCTAATTGAATTTCGTTTAAAATATAGTAGTAAAAAAGAAAACAATTTAAATTTAAAAAAAATTTTAGTACATTCTTAAAGAGATTTACAGTAATAGTAATGAAGTACAAGAAATGATATTAGTGTTTTAAAAAAAACTTTATTGCTAAAGTTTAAAGTTTCTTATGCTAACAAAAATACTGTAATAATTTGTTATTAATTTACTTTATTGGTAATTACTATAATTTTAGTATTGAAGCATTTTAAAGAAAATTAGTTAAACATATTTTAATCATGGGGCGCTCGTATTAACTATCATTAGGTAAATTAGTTAAAACGAATGGTTAAAAAAAACATGAAATTTTTTTATCGTAATAAAATATTGAGTTTAATAAATCTTAATTAACGTCGTAGTTTATTCTTATTATTTTAAATTTATAAAATAACAACTACTATAGTATTTTGTAAATCATCATTGCTTTAGGTAAAACAAATATATTAAAATTGTTTTTGCTGGTTTATTTCCACTTTTTATATTTTAATTGAGCAATCATCAATTATTTTAATTATTTCGAAGATGCAATACGCTATTTACTTCAGTTGTAAATATAAAATAATAATAATTTCTATCTTATTCATCTGTCTCGTAACCATTAATAGAGAGAGATTATTAGAAACAATTTTTGCTAATGTCGTGAGCTATTTGAACTATTATTGTATCAATTGAAATTTTTAGTTGGACATATTCCAAATCAGCAATTCAATTTAGTCAATAATAAATATAGTACTCTTATCTTAATATACTGTTAACATGATTACAAATTACACAACTAATTATGCTAATATTAAATACTTAAAAGTCGGAGATGAAAACCAAACTTGCTGTATCACATCACTAACTTTTTGTGCAATCGAAAAACAATATAAAACAACTCTAACAATCAACTTGTATTTCCATAATACACAGACACTAGTTCGAATTCACAAAATATCGGTTTAATTCGTGAAATAACGTTGTAAGCGACAAACACACGCGACCAGGTATCGCGTGATGCGGAGTAGCACGGCGACTGACAGCTTTCTCGTACTATGCTCGGTTTTACTTCGACAGCGCTGCCACACGGCGATTCCTGGAAGTTACTCGCGATGGGTTTAAAAGTGGTGGTTTGGTAAATACCATTCGACTGAAATATTGAATGTTATGTCTTCGCAAGATCGTAAATGTCGTTTAAAGCCCAAAGAAAATGTTTCCTCGGATTATATCGCCGTAGACAGTTTTAAGACTATTCTTGCCCATAAAACACATCATTCCAAGTGAGGGAAAGAGAGGGGAAATGACATCGTACCTTTTATATGCCATAACGTTATAAAATGTTCCATTAAGAAAAAAACTAAATTGGTCTTTACTTTAGTAACATTTAAAAATGCCTTGCAATTTATTATATTTTTAATGTATCAAATTTTTAATTAAGTGGATGATAATACAAAATAAGCAATCTAATAGAAACTATCTCTCTGAATATTCTACACTAATTTAATATTTCTGATAAAATGTAAATTTACTTTTTACATTATAAAATAGCGAAATTTTCAAATTTCTTGTATAATTAATTAAAATCAGACTAACTTTAAAAAATCGGTACCAGATAAATGCCACTTGCTTTCTCCCAGTTGAAACTTTATACCTTCCCAAAAGTAGCATAGGAGGTGGATATTTAGAATTGCAAAAAGTAGGACATACCATGGAAAATATTAGATGCATGCATACATATAACACACATACATATTATATTATTATATTCTAATATTATTATTATTGTTAAAACTATTCTATCGATTTCGAACAAATTTGCACCAAACATGTCAATTAGGCCTGTATAGATGTACGAAAAAATAATTTGAAACATTTTCTAAAACAAACCACTTTTTGGATAAAAATCCTCAAAAATCGGTTACTATTATTATTACTACCTAAACGAGAAATTTTAGAAAGATGCAGTTTTTTTGTATATGTAGGGTACATTAACGGATACAAATAAGCAAAATTTGATCAAAATCGTTAGAGTCGTTTTTGAGAAATTGTGTTTTTCTCGTTTTTTTCCATTTTTGGGGAGTAAAATCCCTTAAAAATAAAAAACTTGGAAAAAATAAAAATTACGCCTGGAGATATTCCAGAAATTAACCTTTATGACCAGTTTTAATAACATTTTCTTCCAATCCTAACCCTTTTAGTTGTCCAAGCGTTTCAGACTTCCTCAGGATTGGCAGAAAATTCTATTTAAACAGAATAAATGAATCCTAGCAGATAAAATTTTTATAATAGTTTGAACATTTATGTGTAAAGGCTTTGTCACTTGTGTGCTACTGTAAGATTAACTAAGAAACCCAAAAGTAAGTAAAAATAAATAGTTTGTAAAAGTACAATAACGGACACCAAATACAATGACGCTATGACGTATGAATAAAAACAAGTTATATTGTTTTCTTAACTTTGTTTTAGTTGCTTTAAACGTTTTTCATAATTTTTCAACTTATTCATAACCAAGGCATTCTTATAGTGGTATTCCGTACAACAAATTAGAAAATCTCCAACAATAAAATTACAATTGATTTTAAGTAATTGCGTAATATGCCAGGGTATTACGTAAATTTTAGTTGTTATAATAAACATTTAGGTTTTATGTTATAATCTTCGTTGTGGAAAATTATGCTATACTAGCTGGCCCGATCCGGCTTTGCACGGATAAAAAAATAAAAGTTAAATGTTTATTAAAAAAAAAAAAAAAAAAAATACAAAAATTATATATATAACAATAAATATATTACACTTTTTATTTCTTACGGAGATTTTTAGTAACTTTGACCACCCGAACCCACCCTAAAATTTCGAAATTTTTTGAAACCTTTCTTAGCGAGCACCTAGGGCCCTAGAGGAAGCTACATACCAAATATCATTCCAATCTGATCGGTAGTTTTGGAGAAATCGTGATTTTTATCTTTCCCCCCCCCCCCCCCCCCAAACCCCCCTAGGATTTCAAATTTTTTGTAAACCTGTCTTAGCGCCCACGGCCCTAGATGAAGCTACGTACCGAATTTCATTGCAATACGTTCGGTAGTTTTTGAGATTTAGTGATGAGTCAGTGAGTGAGTGGTATTTGTATTTTACATACGTAGATGGGATCAACTCAGTCGTGCACAAAGCGTACTAAATTATGAACAGGCTTAAATTCGGTAAAATTTTGATTATTTACACCATTTAAAATCTTTTTATAAAAATATTTTATACAAAAATTTTCATTAAAAATTCTCTTAAATACTAACCCAATGCTATATTCTTACAACACATTGCTTTGTTGAATGTAAAAATACGCTCCGTTCCATTAAAGCCTTCAAGCATAACAATTTGTATGAAAATGACAAAGGCATTCTGATGTCAGTTCGTGAAATGTTAATCTCCACTGACATTATTTTAAAATTGTTTTCCATTTTGAGCCGTAACGTGTACAACATACTGCCCGTCCATTTGCCCGCTGTCACAAAATAACTCCACGTGTCGTGTGACAGCTACGAAATAACTCGGACTTGTAATCAACAATAAATGAAACTTCGCAGCAATGAATTAATATTCGTTTCGTTTACGAGTTGAACGCTTTTAACGATGAAACGGGCATTATTTGTTCTCCGACTAATTCGTGGTCCTCTGCAATAAATACCGCACATTAATACGGCAGATAAATATTCTACAGTCATTGCAGTATAGGTCAAATGTCACTGTGAATTTACTGTTGTTTTAATACGCGACAGGTGTGCAAACCCACATGTAAGGTTGCGCCGGTACACGGCAAATATAACCACGAACTATTCAAAATGTTATAGTAACAAAACGTAATGCGCGTGACTACAAATTGAAGTATTTTCATAAACTTTGAAAGTTTATTTGCGTCGAATACAACCTTTCTTCCAAAAACTCAATTGAAATAAGAATTTTGTACAATAGTTTATAGTTTTACAAGAATAAATGGCAGAGTTTTTATCTTTAGAATTATCTAATAAGCAAAATATATTTATGTTGTATTAAATTATTATTGAAAATAGGTTAACACTACTTTTTATATATCTTCTGTTAGATAACAGGAAAACATTTTTGATATATCTGACCCTCTATGATTTTTTTGGGGGGGCTTAGGGGTCGGGGGGGTTACGTGGGAAAGGGAGGTTAACAATTTCAAATATAAATATAGGTCATGTAATATAATCAATGGGTAATCAAAATTTTGAAAAATAACATACAACCTAATTATTCCTATTATTAACAATGTAATTACCTGCTTTGCTGTTATGATAAGAATATGATTTTCCAGAACTTTAATTGCCCATAACTTAGAAACGAAGTAACATATTAAGGTATATTTTACGCCATTGTGTTTCTCTTTTAATAAGCTTTTAAATGGTGTATTACATGACCTACCTTTATATTTTAAATTTATAACCCCCCCCCTTACCTCCCTAAGCCCCCAAAATTATAGAGGGTCAGCTATGCCAAAATAATTGATAGTTTATGCAACACGATTTAAAAAGTTTTGTTAACTTATTGTCATCAACAAAAATAATAAAGGGACTTCATGAATACTCTGTGTGTATATATTCCTAGTGAACCTGGCAATGCTTCGCTATTGCTTGATTTAATTGTCAGGGTTGTTGTTATCCTATTTCATCATTTTGACAAATTACAACCGATTGCCCACAACAAAGACTTTAGTGAACGTACCGGAGTCTATAAACTGAGTTGTGATGACTGTCCTAAATTTTATATAGGACAGACGGGTCGTTCGTTTGCCAAGAGGTTTAAGGAACACTTGCCGAAATCTAAACCGACTAAAATAGTGTCAACTTTTGCAGCTCACCCTTGTTGATTTCGATCACAAATACACTGACCTTCAGACCAACATGGAGGTCCTAAAGTTTTGTGACAAGAGCACGTACATGAGTGTTTTTGAAGAATACGAAATTTACAAGGCGATGCAAATGGAACCCCATAATGTCTTAAATGATAAGTTGTCTTTTAGTGGCAACTCGATATACGACACTGCTTTAAAGCTAACTAATAATTTCACAAATGGAAGGAGGATGTAAACTGACTTAGGACTTTGTATCGGTCAGTCCTAACCCAGTACCCGTGCGGGCAACTACGAACTAAATTTTGTGCGTTGTTTGTTGTATATTTTTGTGTATGTGTTGTAATGTCAATGTGTTGTAACAGTTTTTTAATGTTTGACGACCTCATTTGAGCGACTTTTACACCACAAGATGGACGATTGAATACGTCCGAGACCGCGGTAGTGTTTTAATACTAGTGGATCACTTGACGGAAAAAACAAGTAATTTAAATTAACCTTGTATTAAGATAGTGATTCGGGTACCTTATCCACAATGAAAAAAGAAAAAGTAAATGTATAGTTATTTAATTTTAAGGGTAGCTATTCCATTTCATCCCTTTTACTTAAGTAATCAAATTAAAAATACAGTAGTTTTGTAAATCCTTTAACTTGTTATTACCTACATAATTTTACCTTTGTAACATGTATGAAGTTAGTTTAATTTATATTTATTGTACAGTGTTAGCAAACCCATTCCAAGCCCTTGTTTCTTCTAAAATCTGCTGGCAATGACATGGATAAAGTGTTATAGTTTTGGCAATATTGGTCGAATAGTTTTTGAGTATGTAGATGGCAAAGGAATTTTGTTCATAAAAAATAAGAAAACTTTACATAGAAAAAAACTAATATCCTAGAACCAGATCGCAGCGCCTCCTATCGGGTCCTATTAGTGTGACTCTAAACTATTCATAAACCTACTCAACTCGCACTCAGAATTTCATCAAAATTGGTAAAGCCGTTTAAGAGGAGTTCAATGACATAAACACGAACAGAAGTTTTATATAATATAAATATAACTAAATATGAAGTCTTTAAAATACTTATACATGATTTAAATGCATGTTTGTTTTGCTGAGACTTAGTGTTTATATTTTTCACGACTTCAAAACATAGTCCGGCTTTGAACGGATTAGACAAATCAAAGTTAAATGTATATTAATAACAACTACAAAAAATATCAATAAATATATTACACTATGTATTTATTATAAGCATTTTTAATAACTTTAACCCCCCGAACACCCCCTAAAATTTAGAAATTTTCTGAAAACATTCTTAGTGAGCACGTAGTGCCCTAGAGGAAACTACTTACCAAATTTCATGCTAATCCGTTCGGTGCTTTGTTTTAGTGACTTTGACCCCCCAAACCCCCTTCCTAAAATTTCGAATTTTTTGAAAACATTTCTTAGCACGCACCTAGTGGAAGCTACATACCAAATTTCATTCCAATCCGTTTGGGGATTTTTGAGATTTCGTGATGAGTGATGCAGTGAGTGGTGAGTGTATAATTATAGGGTGAGTGGATTATATATATATATATATATATATATATATAGATATAGAGATAGATATATATAGCCACCTATTGTAAGACTAGACCATTGCAATACTAGAATGCAATTAATTAATTAACTATGGAATTATTGTTGTTTAGGCAAACAATTACATAGTAAATAAATAGCAGTATCATTTTAGAAAAACACGCTATCTAATAAGATATGCATTTGTAATTGGTGTAATGTGTGATAAGACGTAGCACGCATAGAATTAAAAATAGGAAAATAATTTGCAAAGCTAAATATATTATCATTTAGTGCCCTACGGGGTATTGTAATAATAACCTCAATTCCTAATTTCTAACTTACCGAACTAAATATAGTTTGCTCATGTTTCTTCATCCTATTTTTAAAATGTCATATATATCAAATATACAAACATATTGGTTATTAAACAAAATATATCAATAATGTTGGTATAATGTATTGGCAATGTTGTGTAAAATATTATTTAGTATTTTTGACAAAAACATATTATTTTGTGTTATTCAATACGTATTTCTAAAATGTGTTAGCTTAGTATTACTTCTGTTTCACACCGGAGAGAAGTGAGAAGTTCGTGATATTACCGGTAGATAGCACTAGCTTCCAAAGGTGAATAGTTAAACAATGTTTGATGCGAGAAAGGAAAATGTCTATATGCTCGATAAATTAACTGTTGTGTGGTGTTAATCGATCTAAACAAGAAATACTTTTTAATACTATGGCATCAAAGCAATAAAATATATTTTTCAATATATTTTTAAACATAAATTTATTACAATATTATTTCCAATATGTAAATCAGTAAATGATAATAAAAATTGCAATGGGAAGAATGTTAACACACTAAATAGGCCTACACATAAATGTATTTCTATTAACAACTGAAACTCGTCCCTAGAAGTATAAATAATATGATTTGCGTACGAATTAAATAAATTAAAACTTTTTAATAATTGTTTACTTTTAATTTTAATTTCATTTTAAATGGAATAAACCAATTTATAATAGTTTCACGTGATTTTTGTAAATCTATTAAAATTGTGAAAAAAATATAATTAGAGCATTTGTTTATCTAAAATCACCCTATGTTATTGTGTAGATCTTTAAAACATAAAAGAAATTCAGGCTTCCTTTGAATTTCAAAATGTTTCTCTCAAATTGTATCTTATTTTCGGAATAAAACTACATGTTTCGATATTGTTTTAAAATAAACGAACATCTATGAGCCAGGTAAATAAATAAATTATCTGTTGTCTACATTCTAAATTAAATTAAATGTATTGATTTAAAACAGCCTTGAAAGAACGTCGAGCTACATAATGGTAGGTATTAAATTCAAGAAAGCTCAAATTTGTAAAATGTTTCTTTGACAAGATGTATACAGAAAAGGCGTTATATATTTATCATCAGATAAAAAAAATAGGCTACAATCATGAAGAACAACTCATTTTTATTTAGTATACCTTATGAATCGAATTAGTTCAAATATGTGAAGGTTTAAATATTATTTTAATACCTTATTATTTATCGTCCAGTAAATTTATTGATTTCTTAAAATCGTCACAAGAAAAAAATTGTATTAACTTTGTCTGTAATATAGTATAACATCATACAAATATTTTAGAAAAAAAAAAAACAGTTTATAAAAGTTTTATCATGCAAAATATCATTTATTCGCTGTTTGAAAAAGTGTTATAACAAATTTCAGTTACAATTTTTTATTTTAACTCCATGATTGTATTAAAGTATTCCTTATTTTTTTTTTTAATATTATTGAAATCCTCAAAGGTCAATAATTAATTTCAAACGAAAGGTGTGCTTGGACTTCTTAAAACCTTTAGCTTTACTACGCAATTATTGGCACTTTACAAAAGATTTACTAATCATTTAATTTGAGGAAATGAACATCTACTTCCCAAGATATATCCACCAATATTTCCACAAATATATTGGGCGATAATCCCGAATTTATCAGTCACTAAAATTCTTCAACCCGATTGTATTGAGAATTTTTATCATTCCTACGATCATAAAAAGCGTATAAAAACACATTCCACAATATCTGGAATCAATTCCTCCGCTTTTCTGAAAGTAATGTGGTGCGTTGCTTGCCTCAAGCGGTAGGCCCCGCCCACAATGTCTGTTGAAAACACTCACAAATTCATGGAATCTGGCGATAAATCGACTTTACAACCGCAATAGTATCGTTCGGTCTCTCTTGTTTTTGCGTTCAGTGTTTGAGACGCTTTCTCAGAGCAAACACATTAATCAGTTTTGTTTTGAGAATGTACGATCCAAGCATGTAGAACCTAACAGCGTAGAACCTAACAGAATTATAAATAATTTTAAATAAAGGTGTTTATTAAATTAGTTTTATAGATTTTTTATATAACTCTTATAATTAAAAAAGAAATGTATACAGTTAAAAAAAGAAATTTTATTTATTGTTTGACAAATTGATAAAACAAAGTTAAAAAATTTAACCTTAAGCTATATTAAAATGGCATTGAACTTAAAACTAAAATATGTTTAAATAGAAATATTACGCAAATAAAAAGTTTGGTTACTATTCAAGTCTAGCATATACTTTTACAGTACTAAAGACTTAAGTAATTTAAATACTAGACTTTACTAAATGTTTACCATATATTTAACCATAGAACAGGCGGCTTTTCGAAAATGGATTTGTTGGCGTGTGCAAGCACTTTTTAAAAAATTCGCCAAAAATAGTAAATGAACCCCAATCCAAAAGTGTTCCATAGCTTTTTTGTAGAGAAAGGTTCAAATCTATATATATATAAAAGCGAAATACCACTCACTCACTCACTGACTCAATCATCACGATTTCTCAAAAACTACCAAACGGATTGAACTGAAATATGGTAAGTAGCTTCCTCTAGGGCCATAGGTGCTCACTAAGAAAGGGTTTGAAAAAAATCTAAATTTTAGGGGGGGGGTTTGGGGGATCAAAGTTATTAAATCACGATTTCTTCAAAACTACCGAACGGATTATAATGAAATTTGGTATGTAGCTTCCTCTCGCTCCATAAGTGTTCACTAAAAATGGGTTTTAAAAAATTGGAAATTGTACGGGGTTTGGGGGTAAAAATGACTAAATCACGATTTCTCCAAAATTACCGAACGGATTGGAATGAAATTTGGTATGTTGCTTCCTCTAAGGCCATAGGTGCTCACTAAAAAATGATATGAAAAATTTCGAAATTTTAGGAGGGGTTTGGGGGGATTAAAGTTACTAAAATCATAATTTCAGATCTTTTATTATTATGACAATAGTGCTTTTATTATTTTAAGATCTAAATATATAAAAGTCAAATACCACTCACTGACTGAACACTTAAAAAGAATACAATTACGTTAAAAAGACTGAATATACCAACCTCCACGGGCAACGCAGTACGGGTCAGCTAGTAATGTATATATGTAAAAAAAAACGATAGATGCAAAATTTACAAAGTTATTAGCTCAAGGAACAAAAAAATGTTCAGTTACGAAAAGTATAAGTTGAACTTTAGGTATAC
>JAGFPH010003087.1:131853-143896 GCA_018207615.1 Philaenus spumarius | reverse complement strand
GTGTCCTATACATTTATGTTTTGTAGTGTCCTATACGTTTATGTTTTATAGTGCCCCATATTTTATGTTTTGCAGTGTCCTATATATTTATGTTTTGTAGTGTCCCATATGTTTATGTTCTGTATTTTCCTACAATTTTATGTTTTATAGTAACCCCATATGTTTATGTTTTGTAGTGTCTTATATGTTTATGTTTTGTAGTGTCCTGTATGTTTATGTTTTTGTAGTGCCCCATATGTTTATGTTCTGTATTGTCCTACAATTTTATGTTTTATAGTACGCCATATGTTTATGTATGGTAGTGTCTTATATGCTTATGTTTTGTAGTGTCCTGTATGTTTATGTTCTGTATTGTCCTACAATTCTATGTTTTATACTACCCCAAATGGTAATGTTTTTGTGGTGTCCTATATGTCTTTATTTTGTAGTATAATATATGTTTATGTTTTGTAATGTCCTATTTGTTTATGTTTTGTGTAATAAGATTTTAATATATCACTATGTCACCTGTCATAAAAATAGTCCAGTAAGGCTGAAAATATATTCAGGACGCCTACTAAAAAAATAGATCACTGACGGTAATTTACAGATATATATTAATCATTTGAGTGGTCAAAGCTCAACGTAAATCAAACATAAAAACAACATTTTAATTTGTAGTGTTATTTTCACTATGGAAAAACACAGTCAAGGCAAAAGAACAGAAAATATAATTTTACCAGAACCATTATATTAGAAATAAAATATTATTATATCTGTATTATAACGTTTTGTAATGGATTTTAATGCCGCGTTAACTCAAAATTAATGTCCTTCCTAATAAAGTGTTTATTGCGTTCAGATGCTATGGAAATAGCGCAGCATTAAATATGCTCTAAAGGGTAGATTAATAACGTTTACTGTTAATCTAACCTGAAATGAAATAAATTTAATGAATCCTTTATGTTTTTGTTTATAGCTGAATACATTTTATAATCCTGTTGGCTCTGTTATTGTTTGCATTGCTTTCGGATTATATTTAGCCTACTTTATTTGTAATCAAGCAAATATCAAAAATATGAATTCATACACTATATTTATTTATCTGGAGATTAATGAGTTTGTAGCTTTATTAGTTTGAAAGTTGCACAGTGCACGTTATTCAATATATTATGTTGACTACATATTATGGTTGTACAATTGATGGTCGTGCAGTGCATAATTATTACGGTTGTACATTATAGATATTGATAAAAGTCAAAATAAAATACAGAACACAGTTCTCACAAAAATACTTTTATTGGTCAAACGCGTTTCAACGACAAAGTCGTCATCTTAAGTGACACGTGAGCTACAAACTAAATTATAACTAGTTTATAATTTATTATAAATTGATTACAATCAGTTATAATTTATTTGTAGCTCATGTGTCACTGAAAATGACGACTTTGTCGTTGAAACGCGTCTGACCAATAAATGTATTTTTGTGAGAATTGTGTTCTGTATTTTATTTTTACTTTTAGAAATAATATTTCTCACGAGTCAAGCTATATTATATTTATATATATATATTGATGTTCGTGCAGTACGTAATTATAACGGCTGTACATTTTTTATTGACCCAGGTACAGTACTTATCGCAAGTTGTGCAGCTCGTATTGATTTATACTAATCAGCATTATCAGTCAGTTCTAAGGTAGGAATGAATAAGACGTCGACAACGATGTCTTATCATTAGCTTAAGCCTCGGCAGTATTTCTGAGTTGACCGTAGCTCTCCAAGAGGCAGAGCTGTACATTACTAGCATTGAGTATGCTAGTTTTTCATTCTTCTGCTAGCAAATATAGGGCAGCTTCATAAAGACTGCAAATAGAGTGTTATAGACGTTACCCTGAGTGTAAACGTACTGAAACGTGCATGCGTGACAATGTATGGCAGTATCTGTTATTAAACACAGCTTTCTCTCACACATTGAACATTAACGGATATATTCATTTTCTAGTATTCCTCCGCTAGCAACAAGTTGATGCGATAACCACCAGAGTGCAGGCTAAACACTCGAGTAGGAACACAAATTCGGCGCGTACATGCTTCCACAATAACGTGGATTTTTTCGTCATAAATTATACAAAATTATTGAAATTACTTTTATTTGAAAGGTAAACTTCAAATGTGGTGATCTTTTTACATTTTTATATTTGCATTATTGAATAAAAAAAATCGCAAACTTTGATTTTGAGTTAAGTCAAAGAACAAATCTGGTTAAAAACAAATTTTAAAAACTAAAAATACTGTACTAATTTTTTAAATGACACATTAAGAATAATTTCCTATCATTATTACTCCAGTAATCTTACTACCCGTTTAACATTGCTCTTACGGGAGTTGAAATTCAAGATGGTGGGTGGGTCTGCCGAGCCTTAAGTATAATACAAGATTGCCGTTTGTTTGCATAAATATTAGATGTGTGTGTGTTTCAATGATAACTAAGATAAACATTGATTGATAGTTAAATAGTATGCTGTTTTCTAACAGTATTTAATGGATTTCTAACCGACGAGATTCAGTTAACACACATCATTCTGGAAACAGAAAGGGATTGGGTGTTGAAGAATACAAAATAGCAGAGCTAGTTAGAAATGAGAGTATTATTTTGAGTTTCACTAGTGAATTCTACTAGTTTAATTATATATTATTTGTACGTCATGAAATAAGAAACAATAATTCCATCGAACTCAAAATGCCCCTTGTCCATAGTTCGTAAATCTCTTAGCCTAAATAATACTTATGATAGGTGTGGTCGATGTATGTGATTCACTTGGCCTAATGCAAAATGTAACAAAATAAAATAATTGCTGAATTTATAAATCGATTAGTTAACCCCTAAAAAGTGAAATTCGACATGTCCATTTTGGTCAAAGTTACTCTTTTACTTTTGTATGTTTTAAACGCCTTTTATGTAGTCTTGTGGATAAAAAAGATTAATAAATGAATTTGTTTTTTGGACAAAATCCTAATCTATATAGACTTATAATCTTGCTGAAATTTCCCTTTTACTGTTTCTATCTGAATTTTACGATTTTGAAATTTTCAAATTTAGGCGCTCAAACCGTATTGTACTATTAGTTTTGAGTTAAATCCGTAATGCACAATTATATAGTACTAATCGTAAATCTCAGTTTTTGACTGCGTAGGCGGCTCTAGAACAAATTTCCTAGGGGGGCTAATAATTTAGTATGGACGCACAGGGGTCTGGGGGTTGTGGAATAATGGGAAAACATTTATAATTAGGCACCTGGAAATCACATTTTCCACCATTCTAGCACTTAAAAACGTGACTAATTTAAGCTTGTTTTTTTAAATAAAATCGTAAATTGTAATCCCTGAATTAATTTATTAAAAACATATTAAGTTTAGCAGTAGTGTATAGGATTACTCTGGATTATACTTAAATTTAAAGGTGGAAAGAGAGGACAAAAAATAAAAACTCACGAACAAATGTTTATTGTTATTTAACACAATTATTACATTTTAAATTAAAATATTTACTAAAATTATGAACTTCCTTTGAAATATTAATGGTCAAAGTATAAACGAAAGTGTCTATATCAAATGCAATATTCTTAGCGTCGTAGCGAACCTTTCTACAATATCGTGGCTTTGAATCTTTTCTCTGAGTATTTTCTCCTCTATGTATACCAACGATAAGTTTGAGAACAGAATCTCTGTTGCAGCATTGAAGTTCTCAGCCAGTTCTTGATTCTCCTCATAGCATATTAGTTCTTTCACACGAGGCTGAGCTTTTAGAAATAGAAGCAGCTAGTTTGATCGTCAAATAAATAAGGAAAGGTTTCTTGCTTAACTATTTCCCTCAACTCTTCTAACTTTAATGTGACACTAATGAACTATTTATTTTCCATCAAATTTTTTGTGACAATGCTCTGATTTAAGTAAATTATTAGCCACTGCCATTTCTGTTTCAAGTAAAGTGGTGTCTACTCGCAGTCAGGGGTTTACTGGTACCGGAACGCACCGGAACGCCATTCCGGTACTGCTTTTTATTAATTTTTCTTTGAACTGGACCATCCACTCATTCAACACTCGGTTCATAATTTTACGTCCGCCAATCGCCAATCGAAAAACTTTAAGATATCACCACACTACAGTGCGTTGCGTTTAACTACAGTAAAGTCTCAGCTAAAGTACACATTGTGCTTACAAATAAATATCCCAAATCGGAATACATACAAACAATGGCTGTACACTGACAAACGCTGACACAAATACAAAGAAGGAGACAAGCGCCCCGAAAGAGGAAAATATTTCAATGTAGGTATAAAAGTATTTGTTATTGTATAAATTCCGAACATTTACTAAACTTGAAGATATTTATACTGTTAGTTGCAACATATCACGCAGATTACAAATATATAAAATTTGTCCTAATTAAATAATCCCTGTGCAGAAGCTTGTAATTGAAAGCGCGTCCAATAATAAAAATTGCTCGGCGGCCCTCTAATCGATGGATTTGACACAGACTGTATTTTTCTTACAAAACGACAAAGACTGGCGTTGGAGGGAGAAGGGCATTACTGCTTCTGCGCAAACCACGCGCCATCCTAAATGGTACTACCTATACCTGAACACATTTAGCCGGTTGTCTGCTTGCGTTGACTGTATACATCGACATCCGACTGCACCTGGGCGCGTGCGCGCTTGCGCCCTGTACATGCTACCTCTCGCGAACTGTCAAAAACTAAAAAGAGCCTGGTCGCATTGACGTTGACATTGTGATATTGTTTAGTTTTGTGAGTTTTGAGTGTTGTTAGAATAATTCACTAACAAGCACCTGTATTGTGTTCTCTTTATAAGCTTGATTGTGTTTAATTGTTCTTGTATAAGAAAAGTTATTTATTGAGTACATAAAATGTGTTTAGGTTTACAGTTTTTACCCAGGATTTAAATTTCTGATAAAGGCTATTGACTAAATAAGAGACATTTTACCAAGGTTTTGCTTAAAGTAGTATGTGTCTCTAAAATTTGCTATATGCTGTACTCAAGTACAAAAATAGTTACATACTGGTGGACATGGCAATGCTTCGCTATTGCTTGATTTACCTAACCTAAAATTATATTCAGTTTTTGATCCAAATCAGTTGTTGATCAAAATCAGCTGTTGATCAAAATCAGCTGTTTTAAGCTTTTCATACGAACAGCTGTTTTTTGTGCCCCTGATAAAATCAAAAGAAATCTTTCTTCTTCTTCCTTAAGATTGACCTTCCATAAGATTAACATGGCAACTTTGAGGGCCACTGGGGCGAAGCCCTTAACATACATTGAGCTCATTTTAAGGGAAGCACAACTTCAGAGTGAGCTCTGTAAAATAACATCAAAATCGGTTAAAAACTCTAGGAGGAGTTCTACTCACAAAATAACCCCTAGAAAATTAATTATGTATATAGATAAAGATAGATACATGCGTACTTTTCTTATAAAGATAAGAATATTATGTGCACTCTTAAACTCACCAAATATAGGCTACGTAAAGTAGGTGTTTTAGAAGTGAAAATTTCAGAAATTTCCCAAATGTGCTTTCCATCACATCCGATACCGTTCAGGTACTGGAAAAATTACGAGTAAACCCCTGCTCGCAGTGTCCCATCATGTGTTCGATTTTTCAAAACTCAAATCGAGGAATGTGTGACGTGTGAGCGATGTTCTCACAAAGTCAAACTTGGTAGTGGGGAAAACTCACGCACAGGATTTTCTAGTCAGCTCTCGGTCCGCTGCACTACGACGGTATTTATATCGCAGCAGCATAAGATAGTTGTTCCTATTGTCCGTTTACAGTTTAGTTGATAGTACAGGTATGCATTGTCCATGCTATTGAAACGGAGATCTTACGCTAGTAGCCCGCATGAAAACATCAACCTCATAAAACTCATTTAAACTAGTTATTTATAATGTTTACGTTTATTTTGATGGAAGAGCTGTTTTTTAGGAAAGTAAATGATTGAATATTGTACAGCAATAACTGAATATGAATAGTAATAAAAAATCTTTAGAGAAAATCTTTAAATTACAAATTTCTTATAAAAATGAATTAAGGATTGAGAAAAATAAGCACTAAATTTAGTGTACAGAAACATCAGAGCATTATTGTTATCAGAATTGTTATATCACTTCATTGGCAATACACGTTAGAATAAAAATAATGTAATGTTATTTTTTTTTAGTTTAAACTTCATAATGGGGTTTACTTAAACATGAGGTACGTTACTGAAATTAAGAAATTTGGATCTTGAATTAAACACTGGGACAAGGATATTCATAGTGCAATGTGGTAGTGAATAGGAGCCGATGTAGTTAGGTCAGGTAGTAGGGCGGCAAGTCTCCATAAAGTCCTTGCAATCAACTAAACTGTAAACGGACAATAGAGAAATATGTATTAATAAGAGCTACTGTCTTGTTTGCAATATTGTATTAAGCGAGTATTTATGAAATTATGAACATACATTTAAACGTGTTATAACTATTTGTGTAAAAAAATGTTTTCTTACAAAAAAAATTTGGTAAACAGTTGACCCTAAAGGCCATCCGTGTAACTTCCCGCCAACTACAATATTTTTGGAAATTTTGAACTGCCATAACTTTTGAACGAATCAACCGATTTTTATGCAATTTGCGTCAATCGATGCAGTTTTTTAAGTCCATTGAAAGAATCAACAACAAAAAAATTCAGATGAAAAGTTTCGGAGAAATTGAGGAAAAAACACTTTTTTTTATTTTCTTTCGTTCACGATATCTCGCGAATGAATCAACCGATTTTTGTGCGATTTGCGGCAATCGATGCAGTTTTTCGAGTCCATTGAAAGAATTGACAACAAAAATTTTTCTGATGAAAAGTTTCGGAGAAATTGAGAAAAAACACTTTTTTTAATTTTCTTTCGTTCACGATATCTCACGAACAAATTAACCGATTTTGAATGGACTGGTAGCGATCGACGTCGCTTTTCAAGGTAAAAGCTGATTAGATTTTGGAATTGATCGGTAAAGCCGTTTAAAAGTTATTCCAAAAAAACCGGATTTGAAAAAAAATTATTTCTTATTTTTTTTTTATATTTTACAGAACCTACCGGTCCGAATTAGTTGAAATTTTCAGGAAACCTAAGTTTGATGGAACTCTTTAGAACGCCGTTTGGTAGGATCCAATCGGTTAAGCCGTTCAAAAGTTATAAGCGGGTCACATACTTACACACACACACACACACACACACACACACACACACACACACACACACATACATACAGACAGGGTGACACCCTCTCGGGAGTGATCAGGGAAGATTCCTAGGACCTCAAAACGTCGAGATCTGATGAATACTTGATTTTCGAAAAACGGGGTGAAACCAATAACTTCCCGATTTTAGAAAATTTTTAATTTTCTTAGCGGGAAGTTAAAAAGTAACTTCGAATTTCTTTGGATTGAGTTATAAATTTTTATTGGGCTAAGCCCCCCAAGCCCCTCCCTTTAACCGCCACTGTTTTTGAGATAAATATACATACACGCTTTCTATGTATAGTGTACCTAGAGATAAAACGACTGAACATGATAGAATAACCTTTGAAACAGAATCTTTCTGAAAATGTTGGCACAATTACACACGAGGTATAAGTTTGCACAATAATATAATACGGATCTGCTACGGCCCAGTAGATACATGTGCGGTGAGTATCCTCAATTCCCTTCGGCAATACGTTTGATATGTTTACACAAATAAAACCAGTTGTTTTAGTTCAACTCGATTTACATACAACCATTGGTTGTCCGATGGTACTGTACTGCGATTTACGTACAATTCCTGGTAAAAAAATTTTTTTTTTTTAATTATGGATAAAATTATGGATTTTATGAACAAATGTTGGGGATGTTGAGAGTCTATTTGTTGAAGGGACGCCTACGCTACTTACTACCACTGTTGTCGCGACAGCCTTGTGTTGTACTATTTCCAGATTGAAGTGTTACGTTCAGAGCTCGGCAATAGACTGAGCTTCTCTGACCCCTCGACCACTCAACTCCGAGTCTACTGCGCATCTCGATTTCACGGTTTGTGCTAGAAATTCTCTACTATACGTGTATATTTCGACATCTGTCTTAAATTTTGTACAGTTCACAACTACCACTACTACCCAACTTATATCCAAGTGCTTCTGTCTTAATCAATAATTTCCGTAAAAATAACACAATATACAACCACGAGCGAAGCGAGCAGTGGCAAAACCCCTAGTTTATTACTGAATCTGTGATGTGGGTCTACGTTTAAATAAGTGAGACAGATAGGACCAAGTGCCCAATTAGGGAACAGATGTTCACAAAGACCAAATGTGATCCGTGGCCGATATGGCCGTGGGAGAGTAATTGTTTGAAGTATTTGTTTTCGCATTTTCTCCTACAAATGATGTTTAATTTTAGTTTTACCAAATTTAAATTACATAGCTAGAAAGCCTCCCGTTGGGTAAAGGAATCCTTGATGTTCTCTTTAGTTGATTATACGGTCTGGTGAGTTAAATGTCACAAATATTTTACGAGTGTTTTACTGTTAAGGTGATCCAATTCTTGTCGTTTTTTTCAACGAACACTTTGATTGTTCGCCGTTCATATTTGGACGGGTTTGTCGCTTTCAGTGCGCACGTGATTATTGTTTTTCAAGATGCTAATTTTTCAGTGATTAAATATGGATTGTTTAGAAGCGAATTCATTCTTTGGGATCCTCTGCATAAGGATCTTTAAAAAAAAGAAAACAGATGCTTGGCGAGAATTATCCGCGGAGATGGATGTATAATTATCTGATGACCATTGTAAAACAAATAAACGGTACCAGATAACTGCAACATACTTTTTCCCTGTTGCAACTGTATACCTTCCTAAGAGTAGCATAGGAGGTGGTTATTTAGAATTGCAAAAGTAAGACATACCATGGAAAATATTAGATGCATGTATCACCCATCCATATTATATTATTATTATTATTAAAACTATTAGATTGATTTCGAACAAATTTGCACCAAACATGTCAATTAGGCCTATTAGATGCACGAAAAAATTATTTGAATTTTTTTGTAAAACAACCCCCTTTTTGGCCAAAAACCCCCAAAAATCAATTATTATTACCTAAACGAGAATTTTTATAAAGATGCGGTTTTTTGCATTTGGTAGGGTACATTAAGGGCTACATATATGTAAAATTTTATCAAAATCGTTAGAACCGTTTTTGAGAAATTTAGATTTTTCTTGTTTTTTGGCCATTTTTGGAGGGTAAAACCCCTTAAAAATAAAAAATTTGAAAAAAATTCCTGGAGATATTCCAGAACTACGCCTACATACCAAATTTTATTAAAATCATACCTTCGGTATGGTCCCCAGCTCTGTACACATCCTAACAGACACACGGACAGACATCACAAAAAAAACACTTTTTTGGGTTCAGAGAGCACCAAAACAAATAATTGCACTAAAAATATTTTTGGGTTCAGGGAGCACCAACACAGATAATTCCACTAAACAATTTTTTGGGGTTCAAGGAGTATCAAAACAGATAGTTCCACTAAAAATTCAAATTCGAAAATTTGGACGAAAACAGTACTTTCTGCATATACTACGTATAGGTGGGAGAAAGTAAAAACGAAAGCAGTTGTGGAATTGCCGTCAGAAGTGAAAACAATCACGAATATAGGCAATCTTGTTTATGCTATTTAACATTTTTTAGATTTCAATTTTAAATGTGACAAGATAAAAATAACCCAATGAGGAAGCACAATGTCCATTTCAGAGGTATTATCAAGTAAACTATTTTAACACAACTTAACAAAATGTGAAAGCACAATGTCCATTTCAGATGTATTGCCAAGTAAAACAACTATTTTAACACTATTTACAAATTGAGGAAGTAGATCAAATAAAACCTGAACACAAAAATTCACAATAAATACGTTTACTAACCTCAAATGCGTTTCAACGACAATGTCGCCATCTTCAGTGATGCACGGGCTACAGTAACCAAACTATAACTAATCTTACAGTGTGACAACGCACCGTATATATACCTGACCAGAAGGGACGTACCCTACAAGGGCCGTGTCATAAACCTATGCTAAGGCGTTAACCACGGCCTACCGTTATTCAAATAACTTAACAATAACAATATAACTTAAATAAAATTACTAAACTAATATTAAAATTTAACAAAACATAGCATTATTACATTAATAAAGAATTCTAAGGATCTAATTCATTATTTACAATGATGTTACGGTATTTGTTAATATAAAAAGTTTCCCAAGCGTCCAATGTGTTGGGTTTAGTTACATTTTTCAACAGTTTAGAATTTTTTATATTAAAATGATGATTTCCATTTAAACAATGCTTAGCCATAGCAGATTTATTAGGCCTATTATATTTTAAATGAGAAAAGTGTTCTTTACCTCGTATCTTCATACTTCTTATGGTTTACCTATGTATTTTGTTGGATACATTTCACAGCTAATGCAATAAATTCCGGATTTGTTGTGTTTTTGAATTTGGTCTTTAGGATTACCAAGCATGCTACCCAGATTATTAGCATTCGACAAAGCTACATTCAAATTTGCATATTTCGCTAACGATTTTCTAACAACATTACATAATGGTGGGGCAAACGTTCTTGGAATTTGTTGGTCACAAGAGTGCACCTTGATTTTCTTGAAATTCATTTTTCTTACTGTGTTGTCTAATAATTCTTTGGAATAACCATTAAAAATCGCAGCACCATACATATATTTCAGTTCTTTCTCGTAGTTATTCTTAGATAACGGCAAGTTAACCAATCTGTCAGCCAATAGAATTAAAAGCGGCTCTTTTATGCGCTGGAGAATGGTGCGAGTCCTCCGTTATATATCTGTCTGTATACGTGGGCTTTTTATATATACACTAAATGACAAAACATTGTTTTCCCTAAACACATTCACGTCTAGATACGGTAAGTTGCAGTCTTTTTCAATTTCCTTGGTGAACTTTATAGTGGAGTGAAATCCATTGATAGCATCATAAAATTTAGCAAGATTTTCGTTTTTATCAAATACTGCAAAAATATCACCCACACAATGAACCCATAATCGCAGGAAGTACTTCGTTGAATTTTTATCTTTCATTTCAAACGAACTCATAAAAAAGTTAGCAATAAAACTAGACAAAGGGTTTCCCATCGCGGTACCTTCATTTTTAACATACAACTTGTTATTAAACTGGAAGCTATTTTGACACATGCACAAATTTATAAGTAGTAAAAATTCACTACCCTCATAGTCACTTAAATTGTTACAAACTAGACACTCCTTAATCATTTCTATCGTTTCGTATACTGGAACACTAGGGTAAAGAGACAGTACATCGAACGAAACCAAATATTCACTAGGCGTTAGTGATATATTTTGCACGCTTTTCACAAATTCATAAGTGTTCTTTACGGCAAATGAAGGAGGAGGAGTAAGTTCTTGGAGGCGTGACACTAACCATTTAGAAATTAGATAGGTTGGCTAGTTAATTCCTGACACTATAGGCCGCATCTTCTTTCCTTCTGTATGTATTTTTGGCAAACAATATAACCTTGGTAAAACTGGATTTGAAACTGTCAGTTTTCTTCGAAGATTACTATCTACCAAACTTTTACAGTTTTTAAAAGTTTCATTTGCGCTCTTTGTGAACTTTATAATTGGATTTATATTCTGCACTTTATAAGGTCCGTCGACGAGCATTTCTGTAACAATTCCAGTATATTAATTTTTATCCATAATTACAATTGCATTACCTTTATCCGCCTATAGGTAATGCACGTCTTTCTTCTTCAGTTCTTTTAATACTTTACTATATTTTACATTTGATGTTGGTGTAGCTTTACGTGTTTTTTCCTTTTTTACTTCGAATTTCTTCTTTATATCAGTACGAACACTGGTTTTCTCATCGAATTTCTTCTTTATATCAATACGAACACTGGTTTTCACATCGAATTTCTTCTTTATATCAGTACGA
>JAGFPH010003087.1:109527-131843 GCA_018207615.1 Philaenus spumarius | reverse complement strand
CAGTACGAACACTGGTTTTCACATCGAATTTCTTCTTTATATCAGTATGAACACTGGTTTTCACATCGAATTTCTTCTTTATATTAGTACGAACACTGGTTTTCTCATAGAATTTCTTCTTTATATCAGTACGAACATTGGTTTTCACATCGAATTTCGTAAATTTCAAAGCAGTTTTGACATCTACCAACAACGATTCCTGGTCTTTTATTGGACTTTATTCACTAAACCTAATTCATCTTGATTGAAACTCTCACTACTCCAATTATGAACCAACTTCTGTCCAACAAACTGATCGATATATTTATCATATTTTTCAACTTCCACTTTGAACAATGATCGTAATTTCTTATTTAAGTGTTGGATCTTTTGGTTGTGTTTATGATTGATAACAGAAATCGTTTTTTCAAAACGTTCGTTGAATAATTCATAATTATAACCACCCATATTGTACTTAATTTAAAGCTATGTACAAACTATTTGCAATTCGATTACTTTAGTCAAATTTATGAAATGGGATTAAATATGACTTAAAATTAAATAATAATTCATAGACTTATTTTTTCTATATGCTCGAAAAATAATCAACGAATTTCAGTAATTATTTCACAATTTACGCATTTTAGTACCAGGATTGTTTAATGCGAAATCAAAGATATTAAAATCGAGTAGCTACCCCTATACGATAAACATAAAATTCACTAACTTTTTACAAGCTATAAAGCTAATATTGTGTAAAATTAAAGATATAAAAGAATGATAATAATAAAGATGAAAAAAAACATTTCAATTCAATTAATTAAGTCAAAGTAATGAAATAGGATAACTAAATTTAAAATGAAATAATAATTTAAAATTAGATGGGCATTCATATAAAATAATTGTACTAATATTAAATACCAATATGTTTATTACTCTCTCTACCGCCTGGTTTCTTAAACAACAAGGCACTCGAAATAAATTTTTCAATTGTGTTAACCTCACTAAATTGTGTTTGTTAATTTAATCTAAATTTAGATAATCGAATCCATCAATAGCGAAACATTGACGGGTCATCTAATTTTCTAATAGTTCATAGTAATGCAGACGAAGGGGGCAAAAGATCAATTTGGTCGACGCTGGCAGGGTTCTTTTAGGACCATGCAACCCATATAATAATAAAAATAAAAAATGTAGACGAAATTAATTTCATAAGTCAGCTAACGATTGTATTGGCATTATTGTCTCCCTTTTAATAACACTGAAATGTATTTGGAAGAGAGAAGGCACTGAGCGTAGTTCTGACGATATAACGACTAAAAGTACATGATCTATGTAGTCCCGTTGTTAGTTGTTATTAATGAATCTGTCGGCAGTCGCTAAGACGTTTGAGTTACCGAGGGAAGTTTTACAATTTCCTCGGGACTTCATCTGGTTTTTTGTCGCGAAAAGTAGGACAGGAAAATTGGTCGCATTTAAATTGAAGGAAGCAGGGTGACAGAAAAAAGTGAGTAAAGCGAAAAAGTCTAAAGAACGTTTTCATCTTAATCCCAACGCAGTAATGTCATTACTCAATGGATCTTCTCTATTGTGAGCATTCATTTTGTTACAGTTTAATATTATTATAAAACTAAACGTATTCACCCTCACCTCACAAACACTATTAGAATTATATACCACACTAGAGGAAAACTGTTGGAACCTTCTAAACACATATATATGTTATGTTTACTTTATAATAAAGGTGTAGCTTATAATAATAACCTTAAACCTAAAATGGTAAGTAATGTTAAAGTCCAAATGTAATTATTTATATTTTATAACAGCAGTTATAATAAAGGTTAAAAGAACCAGCAAGGATCATCTCTACACTTAAACACAGACCTAACCTAAAACGTTAGAAATACAAATAATTGTTAAACATTTTGAAATCAGCCGTTAATTAAACTATTATATCAAATAGCTGATTAATGTACCAACTATAAACATATTTAATTATTATTTATTATGGCTCTCCTACTGCCGTAAAATATTTAATATAGTGTGTGATATTTTAACGTTCGACAGATGGCATTGTTTACATAAACCTAACCTAAAAGTTCGAAGTACATCGAAATCGCAGTATATGTTGCACAGGTCTCTATAATACACATTCCCTCGAAGACTTCGTGTTGTATTTTGTTGCAAAAGGAAGGAAACGAAATTGGGTACATTTAAAGTGGAATTTCTCAAGCAGAATAATGCAAACGAGAATGAAAAGGCGGAAAAATGTGCTTTACGGAAGTACTCTGGGGAACTTGTAATCTAATTGTACTGCAGTAATGTTTTTACTAGATTGCCTTTTCCTTTTGTAGGTTAATTTTTTACAATTAAAAATAGTATAAATGTATTTCTTGTGTTTCACTATTAGGTTACATAAATTAAACCCAATAAACATGTAAACCTACATTTGCTAGCTGATATACATTTTATGAGAATAAGAAAACTTTACAAGTTGACTGGAACCACTAAATGTTTACGGAAAAAATTTTACAAGTACATTTCCATAACAGAAATTATTATATTTTCCACAAAAAAAATTTACGCTTTATATGAAATTTTTTGCGTCCGCTGAAATATGATGATTGGAACGGGCACCATAGGAGAGTGACTTTCTAATGTCATTAGCTAGAAATATTTCAAATTTGGTTCAAGTTTATTTTATTCAACACTAAATTTATTCAGAAAATGTCTCAAAACTAATAAATATATTTTTTAAAAATCTATATACAGTATATAAAATCTAAATACCACTCACTCACTGACTCATCACGAAATCTCAAAACTAATGCACGGATTGCAATTAAATTTTGTACCTAGCTTCCTCTAGGGCCGTAATTGCTCGCTAAGAAAGGTTTTTTTAAAAAAGTCGAAATTTTAATGTTGGTTTGGGGGGGGGGGGGGGTCAAAGTTACTAAATCACGATTTCTCTATAAAACTACTGAATATTGGAATGAAATTTGGTATGTAGCTTTATCTAGGGCCGTAGGTTCTGGCTAAAAAAGGGTTAAAAAAAATTGAAATCTTAGGGTAGGTTGGGGGGGGGGTCAAAGTTACAAATCATGATTTATCCAAAACTACCAAACGGATTGGAATGAAATTTGGTATGTAGTTTCCTCTAGGGTCCTAAATGCTCGCTAAGGAAGGTTTTCAAAAAATTCCAAATTTTAGGGGGGTTTGGGGGTCAAATTTACTAAAAATCCCCATAAGAAATACATAGTGTAATATATTTATTTTGTTAATAAACATTTAACTTTGATTTGTATATCCTTGCAAAGCCGGATCGGACCAGCTATTTATATTTATAACTAGCCGAGCTAGAGGATTTGATAATAACCACATTATCGTTAGGACATATAGTCAGCCTACTGTAACGTCTGTAAGTCACACGAATTTTCCTCATCGTTAGTGTGGGATTGTCACCAGACCTAAATTAAACTTTCGCTCCGGAACCAGGTGGAATTGAGGTGAATACCTTCATTACTCGCCCGACCTTAGGTTTTTTTCGGGAAAATATTTATGAAGTTTTCCCTTCTCAGGATTCTTCCTATTTACTATTAGGAATAAGAATCAAAAACGTTCCACCGGCCCAGTGGCTTGAATATCCCCTAAAACGTGAAAAACCACACCCGAAGGGAACTGTGGGCTAGTTGTTCTCGTTTAACTTCAAATCTGTTTAATCGGACGGAAATAATGAACAGAAACAAAAATATTAATCACAAAATTTTACATAAAATGTATTGTATTAATAATCTACTCCTATAAAAGCGAGTGTACGTCCGTACGTACGTGAGTAACATAATATATCAGCTGATTTTACCCATCATCTGTAATACACAAACATAGTGTAGATTATACTTTGGGGTTATGTTTACAACTTCATTCGTTATAATTTTTTATGAAGTTGATTTTTTAAATATAAGTTACTAGCTGCTCGTCAGGCTTTGCACGGGTAGACAAATCAAAGTTAAATGTATATTAACAAACAAAAAAATATATCAATAAATATATTACACTATGTATTTCTTATGGGGATTTTTAGTAAATTTGATCCCCCCAAATCCGCCCTAAAATTTTAAATTTTTTGAAAACCTTTCTTAGCGAGCACCTAAGACCCTAGAGGAATCTACATACCAAATTTAAATCCAATCCGTTCGGTGGATTTTTTAGTAACTTTTACCCCTAAACCCCCCTAAAATTTCGAAATTTTTTAATACCTTTCTTAGCGAGCACTTAGGGCCCCAGAGGAAGCTACATTCCTAATTTAATTCCAATCCGTTGAGTAGTTTTTGAGAAATCGTGATGAGTCAGTGAGTGGTATTTAGTTTTTATTTAAATAGCTAGAACTAATGTATGTTATAATACTTTGTAATATTTGCTTTGAGGTTAAAAACTGTATGTAAATACAACCTTTTATCATAAAAATAATCGTTTACACAAATTTAAAGAAGACTATTCGTTTAACTTCGGAAACATTCGTACATCTTCGTATAATATTTAAAAACATTCTCTTATTAATTTCTTCACTATAATATTAATAACTTCTAAATCATTTGATCTATCAATATGAAATAAAAAGCAATTAAAAGATAATTTTTGTATCTTCCTTTAAATATATAATAACCTACATAAATACAAAATGTTAACAAATATTCCTACAGTTTTATAATCCTTATAATTTTAACAAAAGTATCGTAAAATTGTATTTCTAACTCAATAAACTTTTTTTTTCATTTGAGAATTAAATATTTGAACATTGCATTTTATTGTACCTCTAGGACAGACACCTCGGCCGAAATCAATGTTTGCTAATTTTAATTCGCAGTTAGGATTCACTGACAATTAGAACTTTGAATGCTATAAGGATTGAGATTTTTATGTTTAAATAGTTAGTCAGTATTTATAGTAAGAAAAGAAATGATGACCACACAAAGGTCAGGAAATAACTTTATGTAGATAATTAATTCTAAAATATGTTAGTTATTAATACTTGCAATGAAGGTGGATGAAACAAGTAGGCAGATAATCATGTCTAATTTTTAAGTTTTCGAACTGTCAATATTTCCATTATAAAAAGAGTATACTTATAACTCAGAAAACATATTCCATAGAAAATATTTTTTTTTATAAAATCCGCAAAAGGAAATTTTGTTTCGAATAACTTAAGATGTTATTAATAATGGTCCCATTCCCACACCTTAGGTGTATATATGGACATAGAGCCAAACCCTTTTGTTACTGTAAACTAGGCAATTTTAATGAGTTCTTATTTTCCCTCTCTCCCTATGTTCGTGAATTTTAGACGGTACTTAATCAGAAGGGAATCAGCATATTATATAATAGTAAAGAACTGTTGAAGATAAAATTAACAGCGATAATTTTTTTTGTCACTTAACAGAATGGTGTCACAAAATATATTTGATATTTTGTAACTATAAAATCTCTGATTCCATTTAAAACAACTTAAATTAAAACAACTTAAAAAGTTCAATCAAGAGTGTGATTTATACTTCTTATAAGAATCCTTGCCTTATAACTTTCGTAAATACTTTTGACATTTTAACAGTATACATAAAATTAACAAATAAATTTGTGCTGCCATTTTACCAACAAATATTTTGTAGCGTCAATATTTTTTAACGATATACTCGTGTTATATAACTTACATAATGAATTTTCAATAACTCAAGTTTATTAAAAGGTCCTATTTTTTAACCAAACAGAGTGTTCATAAAGTCCCTTTAAGCCCTACATTATGTTTGTTGTATGTATCTTGTGTTGCAAAACAGGACACTTTTTATATATCTAAAACTATGATTTTGGGGGCTTGGGTTAAGTTATTTTAGGGCTTAACTTCTTTCTTCTCTTTTACTGGAACTAAATGCTATCCTGTGTTGGTAAGATTTTTAGATTGTATTTCAATTTGTTTAATCTATTTTAATTATATACTAACATTGAAGATGTACATTTTTTACAAAAATAGTACCCTCAACAACCTTTTTATTCCTAATAATAATTAACAAATTAATAACCTGCTTCGATATTATAGTAAAAATATCATTTTCCAGTGCTTGGACTGTCCATTACTTTGAAACGAAGCAAGTTACTAAACTCTAGTTTGCACCTTTCTGTTTCTATTTGAATAACCTTTACAATATTGTGTATTACATGACCTACAACATACATTAGTTCTAGCTATTTAAATAAAAACTAAATACCACTCACTGACTCATCACGATTTCTCAAAAACTACTCAACGGATTGGAATTAAATTAGGTATGTAGCTTCCTCTGGGGCCCTAAGTGCTCGCTAAGAAAGGTATTAAAAAATTTCGAAATTTTAGGGGGGTTTAGGGGTAAAAGTTACTAAAAAATCCACCGAACGGATTGGATTTAAATTTGGTATGTAGATTCCTCTAGGGTCTTAGGTGCTCGCTAAGAAAGGTTTTCAAAAAATTTAAAATTTTAGGGCGGATTTGGGGGGATCAAATTTACTAAAAATCCCCATAAGAAATACATAGTGTAATATATTTATTGATATATTTTTTTGTTTGTTAATATACATTTAACTTTGATTTGTCTACCCGTGCAAAGCCTGACGAGCAGCTAGTAACTTATATTTAAAAAATCAACTTCATAAAAAATTATAACGAATGAAGTTGTAAACATAACCCCAAAGTATAATCTACACTATGTTTGTGTATTACAGATGATGGGTAAAATCAGCTGATATATTATGTTACTCACGTACGTACGGACGTACACTCGCTTTTATAGGAGTAGATTATTAATACAATACATTTTATGTAAAATTTTGTGATTAATATTTTTGTTTCTGTTCATTATTTCCGTCCGATTAAACAGATTTGAAGTTAAACGAGAACAACTAGCCCACAGTTCCCTTCGGGTGTGGTTTTTCACGTTTTAGGGGATATTCAAGCCACTGGGCCGGTGGAACGTTTTTGATTCTTATTCCTAATAGTAAATAGGAAGAATCCTGAGAAGGGAAAACTTCATAAATATTTTCCCGAAAAAAACCTAAGGTCGGGCGAGTAATGAAGGTATTCACCTCAATTCCACCTGGTTCCGGAGCGAAAGTTTAATTTAGGTCTGGTGACAATCCCACACTAACGATGAGGAAAATTCGTGTGACTTACAGACGTTACAGTAGGCTGACTATATGTCCTAACGATAATGTGGTTATTATCAAATCCTCTAGCTCGGCTAGTTATAAATATAAATAGCTGGTCCGATCCGGCTTTGCAAGGATATACAAATCAAAGTTAAATGTTTATTAACAAAATAAATATATTACACTATGTATTTCTTATGGGGATTTTTAGTAAATTTGACCCCCAAACCCCCCTAAAATTTGGAATTTTTTGAAAACCTTCCTTAGCGAGCATTTAGGACCCTAGAGGAAACTACATACCAAATTTCATTCCAATCCGTTTGGTAGTTTTGGATAAATCATGATTTGTAACTTTGACCCCCCCCCCAACCTACCCTAAGATTTCAATTTTTTTTAACCCTTTTTTAGCCAGAACCTACGGCCCTAGATAAAGCTACATACCAAATTTCATTCCAATATTCAGTAGTTTTATAGAGAAATCGTGATTTAGTAACTTTGACCCCCCCCCCCCCCCAAACCAACATTAAAATTTCGACTTTTTTAAAAAAACCTTTCTTAGCGAGCAATTACGGCCCTAGAGGAAGCTAGGTACAAAATTTAATTGCAATCCGTGCATTAGTTTTGAGATTTCGTGATGAGTCAGTGAGTGAGTGGTATTTAGATTTTATATACTGTATATAGATTTTTAAAAAATATATTTATTAGTTTTGAGACATTTTCTGAATAAATTTAGTGTTGAATAAAATAAACTTGAACCAAATTTGAAATATTTCTAGCTAATGACATTAGAAAGTCACTCTCCTATGGTGCCCGTTCCAATCATCATATTTCAGCGGACGCAAAAAATTTCATATAAAGCGTAAATTTTTTTTGTGGAAAATATAATAATTTCTGTTATGGAAATGTACTTGTAAAATTTTTTCCGTAAACATTTAGTGGTTCCAGTCAACTTGTAAAGTTTTCTTATTCTCATAAAATGTATATCAGCTAGCAAATGTAGGTTTACATGTTTATTGGGTTTAATTTATGTAACCTAATAGTGAAACACAAGAAATACATTTATACTATTTTTAATTGTAAAAAATTAACCTACAAAAGGAAAAGGCAATCTAGTAAAAACATTACTGCAGTACAATTAGATTACAAGTTCCCCAGAGTACTTCCGTAAAGCACATTTTTTCCGCCTTTTCATTCTTGTTTGCATTATTCTGCTTGAGAAATTCCACTTTAAATGTACCCAATTTCGTTTCCTTCCTTTTGCAACAAAATACAACACGAAGTCTTCGAGGGAATGCGTATTATAGAGACCTGTGCAACATATACTGCGATTTCGATGTACTTCGAACTTTTAGGTTAGGTTTATGTAAACAATGCCATCTGTCGAACGTTAAAATATCACACACTATACTAAATATTTTACGGCAATAGGAGAGCCATAATAAATAATAATTAAATATGTTTATAGTTGGTACATTAATCAGCTTTTTGATGTAATAGTTTAATTAACGGCTGATTTCAAAATGTTTAACAATTATTTGTACTTCTAACGTTTTAGGTTAGGTCTGTGTTTAAGTGTAGAGATGATCCTTGCTGGTTCTTTTAACCTTTATTATAATTGCTGTTATAAAATATAAATAATTACATTTGGACTTTAACATTACTTACCATCTTAGGTTTAAGGTTATTATTATAAGCTACACCTTTATTATAAAGTAAACATAACATATATATGTGTTTAGAAGGTTCCAACCGTTTTCCTCTAGTGTGGTATATAATTCTAATAGTGTTTGTGAGGTGAGGATGAATACGTTTAGTTTTATAATAATATTAAACTGTAACAAAATGAATGCTCACAATAGAGAAAATAATTAATTTCAAATTGTTCATGTCCTTTTCCCCCTAATCACAAAAAAAGCATGTGTAAGATTAGGGACTTTATTAACACTCTATATATAAGTATATATATTTTGTAGGTTTTGCTTCAGCCAAATGTTTTATAAACCTAAGAAAAATCTCAAACATTTCCTTTTGTAACTCATTAATGAAAACATTGAACATAACTATGTATGATTTGTGTCCAACTCTTCTGTACATAGAGATAATGAAATTAAATTGTGTGTTTTATTTGAAGATTACCAGATACCGGGTTTAGTTTAGGGTAAAGTACAATGGTAATTTATGAATGGTTGGAACATTTGTATGATTTAAAGTTAACATTTTATAGCAAAGTCCATGTTTAGAGTTTTTTTTAAAGTAGATAATTACAATTTTTTGAAACAATAACATAAAAGTTGAAGATTGAGTGCAACATTAATGGATGAAAGACTGAATTAAAATATGAGTTTACCACTGCTGTGAAAAGTAATTAATCTCTTGCATTTTTCGGATTAATATAAGTAGGACAAAATCTATTTCTAAATTTAAATGGTTATTTCAAAATTTCGTAATTTAAATGTTAACATAAAAATTTTATAAAATTATTAGAAAATACCCCAGTGCTAGCTCATTTCGCACCCTTGCGGGGAAAATAAGTTTTAAATAGAATCTTTAACTTTTACATTTGCACTAGTTGTGCCAGTGGTTTCGCCCTCGTAGTTTTAAATATTTACTTAATTAATTACTTGTTTAATCTCTTTATAGATTATTATAGAATAAATATTCAATGTTGATACACTTTTAATAATTAAAATTAGTATTCATATGACCAAAGCATGTTGTCTTTGAAAGTTTCTTATTCAAAAGGTTATGTTAAAACCTAGATGTCAAAAATGATGGCTACTCAATTTCAAATAAATTTTGTGATAAAATTTAAATCGTCCAACAATTTTGTAATGAAATGGAAATACGTTGTCCCTGAAATGTTTATTGATTAACGTGAAATAAGTTGCAAAAAGTAAACTTTAATGCAGCACAACAATGTTTTTATTTCGAAATCTTCCCCACCAATTTCAAATATATTTCGATCTAAATTGCAATTATAACTTTGAAGTTAAGGAAAAATAGGTTGTAACTGAACATTTTAAGAAAATGCATAACTTATTTAAACAAATCGGATTTTTACAATTTCTTAAAACTACTTCACCAATTTAAAAACAGAACGGATATCATTTACGAATATTACATATTACAGCATACTATCCAGAGTCATCTTTATTATTAGTATATTTGGACAATGAACCTGTCCAACTCCTGAGAATTAAGAACATTTAAATACAAATAATGCAAGGAAAAAGACTGTAAATAAATACTGTGAAGTATGCCATAAATATGTTTAAAAATCAAATTTAAAAAGATACATTAAAAACGAAAAACGTTTAAATAAAATAAATGCAAGTACTACTCACAAAATTTGCGTTATGTGATGTCGCGTCTTGTGCGTGTCTCTTGCGCCAACCATACGCATGGGCAATTAGCTTCCAAAATGAGGCGTAACAAATAAGGATATTTTAAAATGTAAATATGCTGAGCTATGCTAAAAGCAAAACGCAAAAATAAAAAGAATAAAGAAAAATTAATTTTAATAAATCAAGCTCGAACTCAAACTCAAAATATTAATGAATTTGATTGTGAGCAGAGAAAAGCTTGAAAGTCTAAAGAATACATTGAATAATCGTAAATCGATTGTTCGGCATTCAGTTGCTTGATCGAATAGAGTTAGTGAAAAGTCATCCTCAAACGCTTACTTATTATAGCACTATGAAATATAATAAGACAATAAGCAGAGCAATTTTAGTAATAGAGGGTAGAGATACGAAATCTTGCACCGAACTTAATAATGAGATTTAGAGAAAATCAAAATTGCAATCCTGCAAAGAATTTAAAGTTGCGTTTAGAGACAAGTACTTGCTTGAACATCTAAACGCCATTTTAAATAATCTCGTTGAAAATATTTACAAACAAATTCATATTGTTTTTGTTTTTGCCTTATGGACTGGTTATATATATATATATATATATGTAAAAGTTATTACCTTTCTTTTATAATTTCCGCTCACAGTCCTTTTCTGAATTAATTCACTTGGTGACGATCGTTTCGCCTATCAAATCAGGCATACATACATAGAGCACTAACTGTACCTATGAAATCATCAGATTTCAACCAAGAAATTAACATTATAAAACAAATTGCAGTTTCAAACGGATATAACCACAATATCATTGACAAAATATTAAAACGTAAAAAAAAGAATTTCAAATTACCCAAAAAGAAGATACTAAATATATAAGCATGGAATACCATGGAATATTGGATAACGTCGCGAGTAGAATTTTTAAAAAACAAGGATATACACTGGCTTTCAAAACAAATAATAAATTAGGCAAGGCATTAATACCCAAAAGTGAAATAAAATGCCCTTTTGATTCAAGCGGGATTTATAAAATAATTTGTGACGATTGCCCTAAGCTATATATCGGCCAAACAGGAAGATCGTTTAAAACTAGATTTAAGGAACACACACCGAAAAGAAACCTTAACCCGGTTAAATCAAAATTTGCAGAACACCTTTTCGAAACAGGCCACAATTATTCTAATATTCAAAATAATTTAAAAATATTACATAAATGTCCCAAGGGGCCTATCATGAACGTCTTAGAGGAGTTCCAAATTTACAGACAAAATATTATCGATCCATCTACATTGTTAAATGAGAAAACACAATTCCGGTCAAACACCATATTTGATAGTTTACTCAGATTACAACCCCTTCAGGAAGAAAATACGAACCCCGCATCACAAGATCTATCAGTACAGATTAAGAAATGACCGAGTGAACACCACGTTACGTAATGTTCTAATAAAATAGTGACAGAATGCGATGTTTTAAGTGTAGTTATATGTGTAGTAAGTGTTGTATTATATGTTTGTGTGTTTTTTAATGTTCGTTATTTTTAATAATAACTGACGCGCATTTAAATAAATGTCTAAAAGTTTATGGTTCGAAAATGCCTGATTTGATAGGCGAAACGATCGTCACCAAGTGAATTAATTAAGAAAAGGACTGTGAGCGGAAATTATAAAAGAAAGGTAATTACTTTTACATATATATAAACAAATTCACTTCAGAAACAGGCGATTTCGTAGACATTATAATGAATTACAAACATTTAGGATATAGATCCCGTTTCTAGCCTCGATAAAGGGGAACGTTTCTGTTTATATTTGAATTTTTATTAAAAATAGTAGAAGTAGTAGAAGACTTATAAAAAAAAATCTGTAAAGTACTTTTCAGATGTGTTCCAATGAACAGACGAAAAAATAGAATTTTGTAATATGATTTTTAACACTAATCCGATGGAAATTTGTAAAGTAAATGATATTTCAGAATATGTCTACAACAGTTTTGCGGATTTGAAAAATACAAAAAATACAACGTCAATCAACTTACAATATTGGAGTTTGGGTTGGTCTTTGTATAAATGTTACGTACATCGATCTACCTGTACGATAAAATTAATTATGAAGCATTCAAAACTGAAAATGTAAACGACATATTTTGGACTACAGATTTATATAAAGCTCTTGTGGTTGTTTTACTAACAGATGTGTTTGAACAATGTAGAGAGATGTATGTTTGGCTATGTACGCTAACAATTACTTCTGTCGATCATTTTTCAACTCCAGGATTAGCGAGAAAATCAACTCCTATAAAAGCGAATGTACGTACGAGCGTGTACGTTGAGTAACATTAAAAGAGGAAATAATATAACTTAATAATATAACAGGTGATTTCATCCATCATCTGTAATACGCAAACAAAACCTAGCGTAGATTATACTTTGGGGTTATGTATACAACTTCAATCAATGATATAGCCTATAATATTAATAACTTCTAAATCATTTGATCCATCAATATGAAATAAAAGGCCATTAAAAGATAATATTTTTATCTTTCTTTAAATATATATAATAATATACATAAACACAAAATCTTAACAAATATTCCTACAGTTTTATAGTCCTTATAATTGTACACATTTACCGAGTTAAAAATCCCCGTCAGCATAGTTAGGTAGGCCTTGATAAAGTACCGGGTGTCCCACGAAGAGGTTCCTATTTTTGAATTAATATATTAGATGCACCGAACACTCTACAAACCTGAAACTCAACAGTCCTAACATACACATATGTAAAAGAAATACACCTGAGTATCAGTTAATTCTGACACATTAGGACAAAATGGCGGAATATCAAAGAAATAGTACCTTTTCGCTAAAATAGTTTTATTTGCTTAAGTGTTACAACATAATTATTGGATTTTAACGATGTTACTAAGCACTAAACAACGTTAGGAAATTAAAGATATAAGTAACTCATAAATAAATTAAATCTATTTGATCCATAAACCTTATTCAAACTGATGTCCATCGATCGCAATGCACTGATGACAACGAAATAGAAAACAGTCATACGCTTTGCTGAACAACTCTCGAGGTACCAACAACAGTTCCTCTTCGATCAACCTCATTAGTTCATCGTCTGTCGCAATGTTATGACAATAAACCTTCTCCTTCAAAAAAGCCCCACAGAAAAAAGTCACAAACAGTCAAGTCTGGAGACCTTGGGGGCCAGTCCATGAAGCTGCTGCCACGACCTATCCAACGGTTAGGAAGATTTTGGTCCAAAACTGCTTTGGCCACATTAGCATAATGCGGAGGAGCTCCATCCTGTTGGATAAAACGTCTTTCATCTCAGGCTGAGAAAGATGAGGAACTATGTAATTGCTTAAAACTGATGCATACCTTTCTCCAGTCATTGTTTGTCGTGATATGTCATACGGAAAAACACCATCCTTGGTAACAGCAGCCCAAACTGTTATACCTGTTGATTTTAATTTCTCTTCTTGTAAGATATGTGGATTTTTTGTGTTATAGTAATGACAATTATGCCTGTTTACAGTTCCTGTTCGATAAAATATCGCTTCATCTAAAAACACGATTCCTTCATGCCATTTGCTATCTACGTCAGTCTTTTCAATTATTTTCGAACAAAATTCCAATCGTCTGTCAGGATCATCTCAACCAGTCCGTGAACTAAATGAGTTTTATAATGTTTGATTTTGTTCTTTTTGGCATACCTTTGGACAGATGACTTTGGTATCCCTGTAGCAGATTCCACCTTTCTTACTGAATTAGGCGTATTTGGAGATTCCATGAAAGCAGCACATACGATTTCTTCATTTTCTATGTTGGAGGCTCTATGGTTTTTTTTTTGTATTGACCACGTTTCTAGTAGGATAATCTTCCACTTACGAATAGATTTCCTTGACGGTGGAACTACACCTGGGTACCTTATCCTAAAACACCTTATTGCTTCATAATAATTTTCAAAGGCAATAGCCCAGGAACAACATTTCACTTTTTGCTCAGTTGAAAACGGCATGGTACATAAGACACTTTACAATGCAACTTAATAACAAATGCCAAATATGTTCATTGTTGTGGATACACGCAGTCAGCTGATAGATTTAAAATAGTCTAAACAGCTGTAGCTGTTCCTATTCCAAATAAAAGTAGGTTTACCCTTAAAATGCGATTGCTGATTTTGTTGTTTTACCGCCATTTCGTTTGGATCAGTCAGAATTAACTAATACTCAGGGGTATTTCTTTTACATATGTGTTAGTCACGACTGTAGAATTTCAAGTCTGTAGCGCGCTCTATACTTCTGTCATATCAATTCAAAAGTAGGGACCTCTTCGTGGGACACCCGGTATATTGTTTTTAAATAGTATTTTGTATGAATTATGTATTTATGATGTGTATCTAATTAATCCGCCTGTGATTTTCACGGGGGCTTACTAGTTTGGCTAATAGTTACCGGTTTTGAGTAAACGGCAATCGAGTTGATAACATTTTGAAACGCGGAGCTAAATAATATTCTAATATGACTTTTTAAGGCTAATACTTTTTAGTTGAGAAACAGTCTTGGCGTATTTTATTTCAAATGTACGTTTAGGGCAAAACAAATTATGGAACAGTCTCGCCAATAAAGAGCGTTTAATTTCATAACCAAAAGAGAAATTTAAATATGGCGGAATGTGTAGAACACTATTGTGAAAATGCGAAGCATTATACAAAGAAGACTTTTGTATGGAAACTCGCTGAAGGGTCTTCAAAAAATATTTTGCTTACAATACAATGTAAAAGACAAAAAGGTGTTCTATAATTTGTGATTTTCTTAAATTATGAGATATTGTTTGGCGTTTTAAAGCGTTAGTAATATAAGTATTTTCACATACCACGCTGAAAGCGAGAATAATTAAATGTGAAAGGGCAGCTTAAGCAAATCCAGAAACGTGTATCCTAGTGTGCCCAAACGGGATTGGGAATAAAAGTCAATTATTTTATCATTTAATGGTATATAATACAATAACACACACAAAATACTATAGGAATACATATTAAGTCTCCTAATAGGTACACATTAGGTAGTATTATTATGCCATTGTCAGTCGTTTGGAAAGCACTCACTACATCTCATTCAATAAGTTCTGAACTACAATGGTGAACTAGTTCTTTTCACTGTAGAGATGGGCAGATCCGGATGAATACGGGTCCGTGGACCCGTATCTGTCGCCGGAACTGATGGGTGTAGGTCCGAGTGTGAGTCGGACACGAATCCTTTTAACGCGGGAATTCTCTCCCTCTACAATCCACTCAGTGTTCTTTCCAGTTCCGACTGACAGATTAATTTTCTTAGTTTGTTTAATTATTTTCCAATAAAAGACTGATTCATGGCATGCTACGGCATCGTTATTTTGTAATAATAATATAATTATTTTACTACCAGTATACATATTTTATTTTTATTTCATAAATTCACTATAAGACCCTCGGCTGATATTTTTGCAGACGACGACCTTGTTTTACATTCTACTAATAAGTGTTGAATTCAAGTTAACATACTGTGACTAAAGACTATAAGTTAGAACTTCAGGCTATTTAAAAAAAAATATTATTCTTGCATTTCTGTTGGGCTTGGGGCTTGGGTCGTATAGTAAATTTGAGCCCATTTGTAATAATTATTTTTTATCTAACACACAAGCATTATTCTATGTAAATTATGTTATTTATCCACGACATGAATTGAACCAAACATGTTTATAAAGCCTACAATAATACAATCATATCAGTAGATGTCTAAATATTTGCCTTAATATACAGTATTTGTCAATTTCACCCTACAAAACAAATTCGTAGCCTAGTTCCTGAACAGACGGGAGTGGACTGAACTCGGACTGGATTGGATTGTGCGAGTGATTCATGTCCGCAATAGGCCTACACTCCAGGCCCGTACAGGTCCGTCGGACACGGATCCGGGACATAGGTCCGAAGAACTGGATGTAGATCCGGATTCTTAAAAAAACGGACCTACACATCTTTATTTCACTGAAATTCTGCAGTAGACTGAATATTTCCCGAGCCTCTATTCAATTGAATGGAAATAATCGTTTTGCCCATCACTAACCGATATTTGAAAGTATCAACATCAGTATCGGATACTGGAAGGTATTACTTTAACCCACCTCAAATATAATAATGTTAACTAAGTTTATTAAGTTGCTATAGCCATAGATCATGAATAATAAATAGATCTTGCATCCATACGGCAGCAGTGTGGCGCAAATTACGTTGTCGGGAAAATGGTGCATGATCGCGCCTCGAGGTAGCGCTAAGGAGAAATCGTTGGTAGCATAGGTGTTTCACACAGCTTCCGTCGTTTCCCCAATAGATAGCGCCTCTATCGTCGAATTTCCAGTGGAACGAAATATTGCATTGTATCAGAGTTCTATTAGGTTATCCAAATACAATGCTATAGCCCAGCAAAGCCGAGCGTCCAAAATTTACATTAGTAGCAACATTGTTTATAACTATCTATAGAGTTAATTCACAGTATTGAACTACCTAAAGTGTATATGTTGTATCGCTGAGTGGTTTAATGCTATATCATCCGCCAGGGCTATTTTAATGGAAAATGTGTTCATGTAATGATTTATATCTGGGAATACCTGTTTAAATAGATAACACGCACTTCTAGATGTTTTTATCTGTATTATTGTTTTGTGTCCGTATTTCTTTTGCAACGAAAATTAAAACAAACTAATAATAATAGCTATGCGCTGCAAACTTCGTTACATTTAATATTATCTAATTTCATAACGTAAACCTGTGTTGGTTGTTTTAATTTTGTCATGTCACACCTAAACTTTAAAAGTTTAATTCGATAAAACGTTCAACTTGAATCTGATTTGGATATCAAATCGCGTACAATGCACTTTTCAATAAATAAACGCAATACTGCAGTTCTCACGTTATACAAAAACAGAGTGTAAAATTACCAAAAACCGATATACTAGAAGGTCACCCTAATGTTTATTCAACATATTATGGAACCTGTATGCTTAACCAAAGTTGTGTAGATCTCCCACAGTTTTCAAAAATTTCTCAAATATCTAACTAGACGAGTGACAAATATTTAGCGAAGAAATTAACTGAGAGATGGACAGTAAATGTACATTATTTATATTTAAATACAAAATAGAGTGATTTTTCAATAACTACGTACTAAACTAATTCGCACCAGGTGTAAATTATATTAGGAATGTTAAATATGAATTAAATTATTCTACGAAATTGTTTGTTCACCGATAAATATATACTCGTTGACTTGAACTTGATCCAACTCTTTGTTGTGAGGAAGAGCGACATTTTATTTATCTTATTACATCTTCCGTCTCAATATGTATACTGTGGCAATATTTCTAGAGATTGAATTACATTGAAAAGAAATATCATATCGCGTAGAAGCCAACTCTTCGTCGATATAGGTTATCAGGTCAATACAATTTGTAGACGAGGTTTGCATTTCATTTTGTAACCTAACAATATGGTGTATTGTGCTATCTGCATTCTTTATTGTAGGTTTTAATTTGAGTGATATTCGGCGTCCATTGTTTGTCCACGTTTACTTAGTTCATTTACCCGCCATGGCTGCACACATGTAAATTGAACATAGACTGAATAAAGTTGATTGTACAAAGACAGTGGCATAATTTTTATTTTTTGTGGTGAAAACCCGGAGCGATTATCATTTAAAACCTTGGCCTAATTTGTAACACGTTCGGATATTAATGGTCTGCTGTAGTGGCTGTGGTGCTGTAGATTTGTAGATGTCCATCCCGTAAAATCAATGTTAAATTTAAAACCATTTGTTTCGTTTATTTTTTATCATAAAATTGTTTTCAAGGTCTCATTTTAACCAGTCACAATACGAATCCCTTTCATATTGCCTAATATTTTTGCGTGTCATATTTTTTTAAATCTCTTTTATTCGTCATTTAATTGACATTTGTTAAGTACCAATTTTGAACTTTTATCTTTACGCAATAAAAAATGTATAATAAAAAGTGAAACGCAAGCCGAATCCGCAATTTTATAAAGAATTTTCAGTTTTATTTTCAGCGCTCAGTTACAAAATATGGATTTATAAAGTGGTTTAAAATGAGGCAATGTCAAACAGCTCAGCTGCAAGAAATCGCACTGTTTAGATACGGCTATAGAGAGAAGCGCTGGTGTCGCCGGTTGCTTTCTAGTTTACTGGAGCAGACCCTTAAGTTAGAGTAGTTGTCTAGTATTCGTTTCAAATTTTCGGAAATTTTGACACAAGTTTGCATAATATAAAAAAAGTTTGAAATACCGAAATTGAAATTTTTCTTTCTGAAACGGTGTTTACAACTCATGAAAGTACAACACCTGTTTGGGCCCAATGTTCAATTTATTTATAAGAAAGTGTAACTTCATACTTTTAACCGGGAAACCACCTATGTTTCTACATAAATATAAACTGCTGCATCACCTTCGAAAGTATCGTATCACCTAGAATTATCATAAAATTTTTTTTTTTGAAAGTTGAGTATATTTTTGTTTGTATTATCACAAGTAAATAATATAAAATAATATAAGTATAGTAAAAAGGGGGAACAAAGGGATGTTAATAATAAAGTAGCAATTAATGAAAAAAGAGAAGAATGGCTATTTATTTGACGAAATAAAATTTAGATTTGTAGATAAAATTTACAAATGAAATGTAAAAACAGTTCACTAACAGTATTCAGTGATTCCTCCTCCAGCTCTGATAACTGCATTCCGTCGTCGAGGCATCGAGCAAATTAAATTTTGTAGAGATTCTTGGGGTGTATTGTCCCACTTTTCTCTGAGTTCTTAGAGAGCTGTCGGGAGAACCTGACGGTTTCTTACACGTCTTTCCATCGTATGTCAGTCATTTTCGACTACATTGAAGTCGGACTTTTTGGTGTAAAACTCAGCACTCTAATTCCAGTTACGTCAAGGTAATCAGCTGTTACAGATAGTGCCAAGTAGCGTGAAGCGTCACTTGAGCATGCGCTGTAACCCTCTCCTACTCGACATTGATTCTTCAGAACAGTCACTGGCAAAAAGTGTTGATATACAATCAACACGACTAGATAGCAGACATGAATTAGGTAGGGCAGGCGGCTCTGACTGTACTCCGCCGCGAGAGGGGAAATGTGGTGGGAGCCGGCGTAGGAGACTTGCACACCCCCTCTTCGCGCTCCATCCTAATTGGCGCTATCTGTACTCGAGCAGTGCGAGGGCTCGCATTATCGTGGCGTAACACAAAATCATCCCCAATAAATGGTGCACATGTTCTTGAAGGATGTCTCCAAAATACCTGACGGTATTTATAGTGCCTCTATCAACAATGTGCATCTCTGTACGGGCCCAGTAAAAATTCCACCCCATAAAATCACTGAGCCTCCATGGTAACTCTGGTGGACATACTTCACTGTGAATACCTTTCACCTGGTCTTCTTCACACAGTATCCCTTCTACCGGGTGAGTTTAATGTCAATCTTGACTCATCTGTGATCAATACACGGGACGATTTCATTTATCCAATCAATGTGATCCCGGGAAAACTGAAGTCTTTTTTGCCGGTCTTCTGGAATGCATTCCAAATTCATTCAACCTCCTTGTAACTGTTCTTCGATTATTATGGACACCTCGAACTTCTTTAGTTAAATTTCTTACTTCATTAGCAGTAGAGAACCATGTAACAGTAGAAAACATGTATAAGTCGTCCGTCGCATCCTGTTGTAGAGCGTGGCCGACCTGAAACGGGCCTCCTTGTGTAGTTTTCTGACTCTCTGCAACGCTTTATTGTCCTGGAAACCGATAACTGGTTAATACCAAAGCGTCTGGCAATATTGCATTGGCTAATTCCCTCTTTGTACGTTATGAATCACAATTTCCTCCGATTGTGCAATGTGTTTTATCTATCTATTTTTTTTAACCCCCGTCAGGAACGAAGTTCATCACACCATTTCTTCAATTCTTTTACCAGCCTTAAGGGTCTTCTCCAGTAAACGAGAAAGCGACCGGAAATGGCAGCGCTTTTCTCTATAGCCGTATCTAAACAGTGCAATTTCTTGCAACTGATCGCTTTGACATTGCCTCATTTCAAATCATTTTATAAATACATCTTTTGTAATTGAATGCTGAAAAAAAAAACTGAATATTCTTTATAAAATTTCGGATCCGGCTTGCTTTTTACTTTTAATTATAAATGTTTTACTGTGTAAAGAAAAAGTCCAAACTTGGTACTTAAAAAATGTCAATTATGTGACATAAAAAAAAAATATTTTGAATATGAAAAGCAAAACGGATGCGTATTGTGACTGTGTTTAAAATGAGACCTTGCAAACAATTTTATGATACAAAATAAACGAAATAAATGGTTTGAAACTAAACAATGCGCATATGGAATAAACATCCAAGATGGCTGCCACTACATCAGACCCTTAACGGCAACATACACACATAATTTTAATCTTTCAATTGCCGCTTATTATTAGATTGTTTTTTATACTATTTACTGTTTTCATACGTTTAATGTTATTATAATAAAAGTGTAGAATTAATTATAACATCAAAGCTAAAATGGTAAACAAAGTTAAATGTCCATTCATTGTAAATAGATTCAATAAACATGAAATGTTGGTTCATCCGTCTAGGCCTAACCTAAAATTATTGTGTGTATGTTTAATTTATTTTACCTGCTTTAACGGCAACATACATACAATAATTTTAGGTTAGGCCTAGACTGATGAACGAACATTTTATGTTTATTGAATGTATTTCAGCGCTTGACGATAATATCTGAACTACGCCGGACGGAACCGATCGTCTCTTAATTTAAATTGATGAACCAAAACACATGTATCTTGAAATGTGTTTACATTCATTGCCATAGCGACCAATTTTTTAGCGCTTTTTTCGTTACTCGTATTTTATTTTTGTCATTGCCATAGCAACCAATTAATAACACTTTTTTGTTTCGCATTAAAATTTCTATTTGTTAACTCCAACCGGAACCCGCGTTAAGGAACTTCGTTCCAATAACCACTTGGAAAAAGTAAGTAAACTAACGAAACGAACTAGAGAAATGAATCACCCAGTGAAAAGCATGACATGTACAGTACTGAGGGAATTAATGTAGTCTGAAACTAATAAACGGTATTAGGAAACTGACACATACTTTCTCCCTCATTATAGAAACTTAATAAAAAAATACTATTACCAATAATTTATTGTGTTTTTTTTATTTTTAACAGTCATTTTCCCATAAAAATCCATAAAATAACGGAAAAACCAACTTTTCTCAAAAACGGCTCGAACGATTTTGATTAAAATTTTACAGTTTATAGTACTTTAGGTCCTTAATAAACTATAAAATTTTAATCAAAATCGTTAGAGCCGTTTTTGAAAAAAGTTGATTTTTCCGTTATTTTAAGGGTTTTTATGGGAAAATTACCCTTAAAAATAAAAAATTAACAAAAATGAAAAAAACGCCTGGAAATACCGTGGATTAGTACCTCCATACCAAATTTCATCAAAATCGGACGACTGGTTTAGGCTCTAGGTCTGATAACATCCACACAGACACACAGACACAGACACACAGACGCACAGACACACAGACACACACACAGACATCACTCCGAAAACCACTTTTTTAGGTTCAGGGGGACCCAAAACGGATATTTCCACCAAAAACTCAAACTCGAAAATTTTGACGAATACAATACTTTCTCCATATACTATGGTATAGGGGGAGAAAGTAAAAA
>JAGFPH010003087.1:85981-101544 GCA_018207615.1 Philaenus spumarius | reverse complement strand
TTGTTTAAGCAATATACGATCTCTGCACGTTGTATTTGTGTTTTTTGATATGTGTATATTTTATGAAGTTTTATATTAAACTGAAGATGGTCGAACACTGAGATTGCAATAGGTACATAAGGTAAGACTTATTTAAAATAAGTAGAATTAATTGACATAATTACAGCACGAATTTATAATCATCTTTCTCTGGCATCGTAGATTTGAGGTTATTTTTGGTGGAAGTAATACATATTTTTGAAACGGAAATTTAAGTGAACGATAGGTTAGTGAAAAATATACGAGGTTCGGACAAATTTTAACTCAGTTAGAACCCTATACCGAAATGTACATCAGGGAACCATAACCTGCAGTACATGTTTACCGGTTTATTTGTGTTGTTATTTACCGAACTTGTGGTCGGGGACTCTGTGTTTAAAATTGTTCTAAATTCACCACAATTGCCATTAAATATCCGTGTTATTTATGTTAATCGCCTTAAGGGCCCAAACATTTTGCGCAAACCTTGGGTTAGTGCAACAAAGTGTTGCGCAAACATTGGTACATATGCTATGCAACGGTTTGCGCAAACATTCAAAATAACTTTCAGTTTATTTAGTGAAATTGTCAGACACGGAAGCTGCCCGTTAGTATAAACAAAGATTACAAAAACTATTAAAGTCATTTAAAAAAAATTATTACAAAAAGTTTACAGCAATTTATTTAAACACTAATTACAAATAATTATTAGAAAAACTATTAAGTACAACAATGTAGTTACAGAATTATTACGAAAACGTATTAGAAAAACTATTGCAGACATTTCTTAAAAAAATTATAACACAAATTTTATTATTTTTAAACTATTACAAAAATAATTACACAATTTTAGAAACAAATAAGTAAATATAGATATATATGAAATATGGATTGTTTTAATTACGCTACAAATCATTATAGTGTAATACCTATAAATAGAAATTAACTAAACTAAAACAAAAGTTATTATTACGCTATGAAAGTTGAAAAGGGGGTGTATGTTAAAAGCACCATTTTCTGCTATGTATGTTGTACAGGTTCCACGAAATTTAACGAAAGTCAGAATTCGTAATTTGAGCTTCCTTAACACATTTGACATTTCCTTTCCTTTAGTGAGCGAAACTCACGATAACATTGTTATAAATTAGTTGTTGAAATGAAACAATAATGCGAATGTTTGTTTCACAGTATTTTCTGGAGGAAGATTATGCAATACAAAACAAATGTATATACATTTTCAACACCAAGTTAAGAGTTAAACTGAATAAATATAATGGTAAATTCATGATATATCAATTACCGTAAAATGATTTATGTAGCATTCAAATATAATAATTTGATTTACTCACATTTTAATTTAACAGAAAGAAATCACACCGAATAAATACTAGGAGAGATCTCAGTGATGTTTACCCTTCAATGTTTGCGCAAACAACACCATACATAGCCCAGTCAAATGTTACACAAAAAATGCGTGAACTTACATTAAATTGAGCATTAATGATTTTTGGAGAGGTGTTTCGGACCATTACTGTTTTCGGTTTTTGTAAAATATCTCCTAAACTATGCGTTTTGTGGAAAAATATGTTCTTAGCTTTTTACTGGAAAGACATTATTTCGTCTATCTCGTGATAATTTTTTTGGAGTTTCAAAAATTCTTCTGTAATATACTCTCCACACAGAATACAGATTTTTCTTATTTCACAGCTATCACGGGACAATCGCAGGGTTGCTGTTGGTAGTAGAATCCCCTCCACGACTTTCAGAGCTGTCACATTTTTTTGAGTATTGTATCTCTTACGACATCTATCATTGTCTTTCCCTCCTTACCAGTTCTTTTCGTCTGTGCCGACCCTTTTCAAAAGTTCTTCAATGACTATAAAAACCACAGTAAACTTTCTCAACTTGTTTATACAACATTTTCCGCTAACGTTTTATGAAAAACCCCATTAATTAAGGTGATGGTGTAGTAAACGATTTACTCAACTTTCAACTAAAAACAGAATTTTTCCATATTTTTGACATTTTCGATTAGACTATCTGAGCTACAAGGACCAGCCTTAGCTCAAATTAAATCTTATTGAATTCCCTATAACTTCCATATTCTTGATTTTTCTTTAGGATGTGTCATTCTTCCGGTATCAATCTAGAAACATATAGAAAACTTAGAATTTTAACTTTTTGGAAAAAAAGGTCAATCTTTGAAAAGCTGTATCTCCGTAACTATTTAACTTACAAAAACGATTTTGATCTCATTTTGTAGCAAATTTTATATTCTTTTAAAAAGCTAAGAACACATTTTTCCACAAAACGCATAGTTTAGGAGATATTTTACAAAAACCGAAAAAGGTTAGAACAAATCACAGTTTTTGGACCACCATTCTGCGAGCACAGGTTTTTCAGGGATGCAAATCTGGATTTGTAGTCCCAGTATGGTGCGAAACATCTCTCCGAAAATCATTAATGCTCCATTTAATGTAAGTTCCGATGTAACATTTGACTAGGCTAACACTTCTAACCTTATTTTCAAGTCTACAGTGATGCACAAACTTTTTCGGACTCGACCGATTCGCTTCAAAACTACCATCAAAATGTTTGAAATGTATGGGGGCCTTCAAAGCGTATACGTTGCATTCACGCAACTATGAGCCACGGTTAACGATATCGAGGCGAACATCGTCAGCGGTGAATATCTTTAGGTCCACAGCTTAGTGTAGCGGATTCGACCCGGACAGGGAGCTGGATGCAACAGGTAGTTTAATATGTTTGGCTTACAAAAGTAAACAATAACCCTTGCAGTGATGTACGACGCCATTGTGGACGCGTGCTTTGCTTAAGCCCTATGTAATCCTATTTGCACCCGCACGTAATCAGTTTGTGAATAACCAATTTACCTAATCCAAGCAGCTCTTTGTTGCAATTTTACGCTCCGATGGAAGTTTTGCTTGAATAAATTTCAAGGAATTATTTAATTTTGTTTAAAACTCGAACTTTGTGTAAAATAACATACACTAAACGTGTCATTCATACAGTTTAAACAATAACTGAATAGTCACTTGTATTACTATTTAAACTATAAATATTTGCCAATTTTACGTACCACAAAACTAATGCGAGCGTTTTAGTGGACCTAATCCTCATAAATACTCTTAATACTAGGCTATACTATACGAGCTGGCCCGATCCGGCTTTGCACGGATAGACAAATCAAGGTTAAATGTATATAAAAAAAAACAATAAATATAATAATACTTTGTATTTCTTATGGCGATTTTTAGTAACTTTGATTCCCCCAAACCCCCTAAAATTTCGAATTGTTTTGAAAACCTTTCTTAGCGAGCACCTGGGGTCCTAGAGGAAGCTACATACCAAATATATTTCCAATCCGTTCGGTGTTTTTTGAGATTTCGTGATGAGTGAATGAGTGGTATTTGAACTATGTATATATATATATACTAGCTGGCTTGATCCGGCTTTGCAAAGATAGACAGATCAAAGTTAAATATATATTAATATTAACAATAAAACTACTATATCAATAAATATATTATGCTACGTACTACTAATGGTGATTTTTAGTAACTTTGACCCCCCTCCCCTAAACCCCACTAAAATTTCAAATTTTTTTTTTAAATTTCTTAGCGAGCACCCACGACCCTAGAGGAAGCTACATACCAAATTTCATTCCAATCCGTTCGGTGTTTTTTGAGATTTCGTGATGAATAAGTCAGTCGGTGGTATTTGGATTTTATGTATATAGATATATATATTAATCACCCCTATTCGCTTCACTCTGCACTAAACCCTGCTGTGACTCGTGCCGAATCAAATACAAACATATTATTGCATACTCTTTCATTTTCACTGACGTTACGATTGATTTGATTAGGGAAAGAGAAGGGGACGGAAAGGGAGCGATTAATAGAGAGAGATTGGGAGAGGAAGAGAGAGAGAAGGAAAAGGAGAAAGAGGGAAAGAATGAGCGAGGAATGAGTTTTGATGAGTGAAGGGATTTTTATTCTTAAAATAATGGATCACAACAAAAAGAATTATACTATATACAAATATTTGTTAATCAAAGAGAAACGCATATTATAATATAAGAAAATGGTTTATAACATTAGTTTGTCTTCCATCGCTGTGCAAATAACAAACTTAATTTATAAAATAACGTATCAACGTTAAAAAGTAATTCCGTTAAAGCTTTTGTTTGCGTGTATTTTAATCAAGTTTTTAAAGAAAACACTTAGTGAGGAACAGAGAGTATTACCAAGTAAAAATGTTGGATAAATTAATGAATGCGTTGTCACAGGAACTTCTAAATATACATTCTTTCCACAGTGCGGTCGTTTATTATGAGACAATTTATGTCTCATCGAACCAAATAGCAGAGAAGAGTAGATATAATGATTTAATACTCACATCTCTATGATTCTTGTAAAACCTAAGACTCAAATTTGATCAAATCCAAGGACGTAGTGCGAGGCTATTTGTGAGTATCATTGTAAGTGGTTTTAATTGTTTACAATGCTAAGCCACTTCGGTGCGTGTTCAAGCATATTTTCAAAAAATCGCCAAATTTAGTAATTATAAACCAATCCAAAAGTGTTCCGTAACTTTTTTGTAGAGAAAGGTTCAAAGAATTCATAAATGCCAGTAAATCGATTGATGTAAAATTTACAAAGTTATTAGCTCAAGAATCAAAAAATGTTCAGTAACGAAAGGAAAAGTTAAACTTTACGCCTACATAAAAGTAGTAAACAGTTTTTGTAATTTTTTTCAAAATGTACAAAAGTTTTGTAATTTAGTTCTAAATAGAACTATATAAAAATATATATAAATTTCTAATTTCTTAGAATTTTAAAAACACCAGTTTTTACGTTCCTACTAGACTGCTAACAAAACTGCCTAGTTTAAATAGTAATTTAGGAATATATGCTTTGCCCAAAAATGAAATACTATTATAACAAAGTGTAGAGAAAAAAATCAAAGAATTGAACGGTATACTTGTAAATTGTTGATTCATAAAAGTATTTGAGTTTGATTTACTTTAATCACAAAATGAGATCAAATAAATTAAACCTCTCGCGCACGAATCCTATACAAGATACCGCGTGAAAGCCGTTGCACCTGTCACTTCGTGAGAATGACGAGTTTTTAATTTCTTACTTGTTTGCATTTCCCAGGTCTGTACGAATAAAACCGTTAGAGTTAATGTCGTTTGCTTTACACAAATTGTAAGATTGGACTTTTCTCTATAAATAAATAGATATAAACATATCAACACAAATAGAAAATTCTAAACTGTTGAAAAATGTAACTAAACCCAACACATTGGACGATGGGAAACTTTTTATATTAACAAATACCGTAACATAATTGTGAATAATGAATTAGGTCTTTACAGAATTCTTTATTAATGTAATGATGCAATGTTTTGTTAAATATCAATATTAGTTTAGTAATTTTATTTAAGTTATATTGTTATTGTTAAGCTATTTGATTAACGGTAGGCGGTGGTTAAAGCCATAGCATAGGTTTATGACACGCCCCTTGTAGGGCACGCCCCTTCAAGTTAGGTGTATATATATATATATGTACGGTGCGTTGTCACACTGTTAGTTTATTTTATAGCACAGATCATAATATACAATGGTTATAGTTTGGTTACTGTAGCCCGTGCATCACTGAGGATGGCGACATTGTCGTTGAAACGCGTTTGAGGTTAGTAAACGTATTTATTGTGACATTTTGTGTTCCGGTTTTATTTTAATGATAGCCTTTTTATTCTGTAAAAAGAAGTACAAACTTGGTATTTAAAAAATGTCAATTACATAACAAATGAATGCGAATTAAAAAAAAAAACATTTGAAACGCAAAACGGATGCGTATTGTGATTGTGGTTCAAATGAGACTTTGCAAACAATTGCATGATACAAAATAAACGGTTTTACATTTAACATCGTTCTTACTGAATACAAATCAAAACTAGCCGCCAAAGTATACACGTTAGTACAAACAGGAAATTGGTTGGATAAGATGAATCAAATTGCTAGTTTATATTTGAATGAATAAAGCAGACAAGTAAGTACCGGAACAAGACAAAACAACTTGTATTTTTCTTTCAAGGCGTTCGCACTTCTGGTTCGAATCCCATATTCCCTAATTTCCCGAGTGACCTGCATTACCGGTCCCGTCTCGGTTGTCCCTGTAAGTCCTTTTCCGTTATAACTTTTATTATCCTTCTGACAAAAGACTCTTCCAACATTTCATTTCTGAATATTTAACCATAGAACTGTTATGGTTAAAGCTAAAATTGAAAAGCTCGTTTATAGCGTTTTGCAAGCATATTTTTAAAAATTAGCTAAAAATAGTAAATGAACCCCAATCCAAAAGAGTTCAATTGCTTTTTTCATTGCCGTCTCGACAAACAAAAAACTGGTTATTTCTAGTTCAATTCGCACCGTTAGATAGGTCAATCTTTTCTATACAAAATGGTGTAAAAATCTGTCAAAACATGTGATATACTAGACGTTATATCGGTTGACAAATGGGCTGTTTCATTGGTTGAAAAACTGTCCAATCGCAAGGGTTTACAGAAATCGTTTGAATAAATCCTGTAAAATAGTGACATCTGATTGGAAGGCACCATTAGAAAGATAAAATCTTGACGTATCCAATGGTAGATTTATAATCTCGATAGAAATACTTCTGTAGGTGGGCTTGAACATTGAAGAAGTGGGAAATAACAGTACAATTGTATGCAGATTCGTGCGCGGAAATAGCTGTAGCCCGATATGCATATTTTAAAGCGATGATTACGTATGTAAATATAAAAAGTTACGTTTTACGAAAAAGTTGTAAATACAAAAATTAAAGTTTAATTCATTTCCTTTCCAATGGTGCCATGATGATGGTTCCTATATTACGATTGGATGATTTTAAGTGGATTATATTGTCGATTATGAAAATATATGTAAATTCTCGCTAAAGTTCGAGCGGGTTGCATTTGCGCCCGAGAGACTGCAGTCTGCCACTTTGAGGGTTAACACAAATTCATACTCAAAATCACCATATAAAATGTTAAGTGTGTTAATCTGACCCAATAATTGTTGATCGAAATGAAATTGAGCTCCTCGTTTTTATGAGGTCAGTACGGGAGTTTTTCCTTCCAATATTTATATCACTGAATATCCTGCTTTTTTAAAAGCGAAATATTGCAAAAGTGTAAAACATATTTTTTAGGGCGATAATTAATTATTTAAAGCAATAAGTATTATTAGCGAATTTCCATAGGAAAGTGGGCCCTTTGCAAAATCTAATGCAATAAAAACAAATTGTGGTTTAAAAAAAGTTAGTTTTGTAAATATGTTAACCAAGCATGTGGCAAAAGAATTGTCTAATTAAGTTTTTTGTCACACGTTTTTTGAGAGACTTCGCTAGTTATTATTACTAGAAATACTACATTTACATGAGTTAATTATTAGTTTTTAAAATAAAATTAATCACTGATTACATTATTAGCGTTTTTTTTTGATAACGTGCGTATCTGTTTTTCATTAATTAAGATGAAATTACAAAATTTCTTAAATGGGAATTTAAACAATGGTAATAAGTTTAACACGTTCAATTCTAAGGACGCACATATTGGGAGTATTTTCAATACACAATTGCGTGCTTCGCACGCCAACTCCTGTACTGGGAGTATTTTCAATACACAGTGCATTGCGTGCTTCGCACGCCAACTCACGTATTGGGAGAATGTTCAATACACAGAGCATTGCGTGCTCCGCACGCCAATTTTCAGCCTATGTGCTGTCGACGCACATGTACGCACGTAGAAAGGTTCAAAAATAAAAAATAAAGTAATTTCTACTCATTTAGGATGTAAATATAAAAAATAAAAGGTCAGCTCCTAGCGTAGGAAATACGAAATTTGCGTAGCAGTGAACGTGTTAACAAAAGGAAATGACAAGGTTTTAGAAACAACCTGTGCTTTAGCAAACTCAAGCCTGTCAGCGGACTAAACGACAAACAGAAGATCTCTTGCTTCTGGGAAACTCGACCATTGTGAAGTTTACTTTGTACTTTATAAGCTTAATATAAACTGGTTCGTAATTCTCTTCAATGTTCAAGATTTTCGAGAACAGTTTTTAAGGTACAATTATTGACCAATGTAGTAAGGTATTTGGTATTTACGATTTATTTTATACGAGATGTATGTAATATTTTGATAAATCATGCGTACTTTATTTTTGTTTTGTAATTGCATACAGGTTTTTTTTTATAATTTTGTAATTTATATATTTCAGAAAAGATGCATTTGAATATTGCAACTTATACAAAAGTTGAGTAGCCTACTTTAATTTGTTGAACTTGTGAAATTTATTTTCATATATATTTCTGCTGCGAAATTTTAAAAGAACTGCTCTGTCAGTAATCATATACAATTAACAATATTATTCTGAGAACAATTTAATTTGAATCCTATTTTATTTTATTGACCGAGCTAAGTGAGGTCTCCGTTTTAGCTCGACCTTTCGGAATTTTGTCTGTGTGTCTGTCTCACGATTACGGCCAAACGCCTTGACCAATTGTCATGATTTTTTGCATGAATGTTCCTTATTCCTAGGCGGAGCCATGTATATATATGTTTTTTTTTCCATTTTTAACCACTTAAATAAAATAAAAATGGCGGCCGCAACGTTTCTCACAGAGTAAGTTTTTTTCTCCAAAGCCAGTTTGTGACTTAATCGTAAGTCGAATTGAAAAACTAATAGCATTTAGCGCGTAGCAAATTTGATGTTTTACAAAATTGTTTCCTTGATTTTTTCCGTATCTATAACGGTAAGCTCACAAAATGGCCGCAAACTTAAAATTTGTTAAACATCGTCCAAGTTTTTAAATTTTAACCATGTTTTTATATTTACATCCTAAATGAGTAGAAATTACGTTATTTTTTATTTTTGAACCTTTCTACGTAATAATAATTAATATTTTAAAGCGGACGTACATGTGCGTCCATAGCACATAGGTTTAAAAATCGTCCAAGTTTTTTTATTTTAACCATGTTTTTACACGTTTATTCTTTATATATCTTCATAAAACCTTATAATTTTATGGAGAAGGAAAGAGAGAGAGAGAGCGTTATCTGCTGTCTTGCTCTTTCCTGCGCTACGTCAGTGTTGCCCAGGGCTCTATAACAAGGGCTAAACCGTTTCTTTGATCTCGGCACTGTGCCGCCAGTTTCACTCTGACGTCACTGTGCTGATAACTGCAATTCTAGAGCAGTGGACTCTTTGTGCGCGCAGTCGTTAACTCGCTGTTGTAACTCGACGGAAAAGCTTCAGTAAAATAAAACTTTGATATTCTTAATCTACATAAACTACGGATTCTAACAGTACAAAAAACTTTTATTTTAACAGGTATTTCGAATTTTAATAATTTAAAATATTTGAGAATTATCACTGATTGACATGGAAAAGTTACTAAGGGAGGACATTTTTTATTTTTTGGTTATAAACAAACTTCCAGCGGAAAAGTTGTAGCCAATGAATTGATCTAAACTATACAATTCACCGATTTGTGATAAAATGATTACATCATTATGAAATCGTTTTTTAAATGAGCGCGAGGCGTTGCCTTGCCGCCACTCCTGAAGTACAGTTGTTTGATACGGGAATAACGTTTATGTACATATTGTTATTTTAACGTAATATAGTAAATCACTTGTCCCCAGGCAATTATTCCAGCTCGAAAAAAAGTAAGCATTTTATTTTAACATAAACTAATTATAATTTATAACTAAAATTTGATATTATTGAAGTGGACACAAAAAGTTAAGTTGGAGTTTAACGTTTAAAAAATAATATCATTATTACGTACATTCAAAGAAATAAAATTAGAGATTAATGATGGAAAAAGAAAATCGTAATTACGTAAAAAATTAGTTTCATATTTAATTAAAAGAATTACTTTATAACAAAGAAATATGCACATAAACGTTATTCCCGTAGCAAACAACTGTATTTTGGGTGTGGCTGCAAGGCACCTCCTCGCGCTCATTTAAAAAACGATTTCATAATGATGTAATCATTTTATCACAAATCGGTGAAATGGATAGTTTAGATCAATTCATTGGCTACAACTTTCCCGCTGGAAGTTTGTTTATAACCCAAAAATTATAAATTTCCTCACTTAGTAACTTTTACATGTCAGTCTGTGATAACTCTCAAATATTTTCAATTATTAAAATTCGAAATGCCTGTTAAAATAAAAGTTTTTTATTATGTTAGAATCCATAGTTTATGTAGATAAAAAATATCTAAGTTTTATTTTACTGAAGCTTTTCCATCGAGTTACAACAGCGAGTAAACGACTGCGCGCACATTAGTGAAATATTACCAGCTGGTGTGTATCAGCATGGTGACGTCATAGGTGATCGATACTGGGTCACTGTAAATGATCAAAATGGTATATCCCTTGTTATAGAGCCCTGAGTGTGGCCGCTGCGACTGTGAGTGAGTTGTGGTTACTTCCTTACTGGCACACTATTTTTAACCTAAGCTCAAACCCACATTTGTTATTTCAACGAGCTAGGTCTACTGTTCACAGAACTATTAGTAGTGTATAAGACAGTTCTTTATTTGCGTAGGAGATACTGCACGATGAATTTTAATTTAATTTTATGAATGAAAAGGCAGTTTTAAATAGTATATCAGTGAAAAGATGCCAGCCAAACATTATTCAGGCAATATTAAACATTATTTGGACGCTACAAAACTATGAGTCATAGGTCTGGATTATGTATTTACAAATTAAACGGTGGGCATTTTTTATCACATAGTGTATAATATTATTGTTGCTTCAAAATCAAAACTAGCTCGTAAAAAACTACATGATACGTGTGTTTTAGTACTTGAATATAATTATTTCGTTTTCAAATGTTTCTAAACAACTAAAAGAATCCTGCAAATCGGTCCCAAATTAATTTAAAATCCCTTTAGTGAACTCTTGAGGAAAAATGTTGCCCTATTTTATCATCTCACTAGATGCATTATGACAGCCTTCTTTTATAAACCACGGGTTACTTTATTTAAATGTTATACAAATTCTCACTCATGACAGATTTTTACAATTTTCACAGATCGTTTTACTTATTAATGGGTGTTTCAGGAGGAAGAGATAATACTTCGGGGAATTATTTTACAACTAAAAATAAGAGTAAATGGTGGTATGAACTTTGGTCCTTAAAAGCTTTTTTTTTATATATCCGCCATTATTTATTATTTTACAAAATAATTCATATCTATAGAAATGTTTGACCAGTTGAGTTCCAACTTGGTATGAAGTTTAACCTAACAATGATCTATCTTAAGAAAATAAACGATTATATCCAATTGTACGACTCAAAATGACGACTATTTGAAAACTTCAAACATAAATTATTCAAAAATCGTAAATTTTAACACAAAATGGTAAGGTATCTTTTTTGTAGTCCATTTAACTCCCTATCGGTTGGTTAAAGTTTCGAAACAATCGGATGAATTATAATACTAGATATGTGTAATAATTGGTTTGTTCAACCCGGCATCCTATACTGACACAGTAAACACAGCATTATTTGTAGGCCTACATAAAATATGCTGTTGTTATTATCTTTAACTTAACTATTATCCTTCATCCGATTGTTTTGACTTGCACCATTCGAAAGGATATCAAATAAACTACAAAAAAGGCGTCCAGACAATTTTTTGTTAAAATGTACGGATTTTGAGATAGTTTGGTTTGAAATTTTCAAACTGCTGCGATTTTGAAACGCGTGATTGGATATAATCGCTTATTTCTCTTAAGATACATCATTATTACACTAAACTTTAAGCTAAGTTTGAACTCAATAATTTGTCTAGATATGAATTATTCCATAATAATAATTATCGTATAAATTATTTTGTATAAATAACAAAATGGCGGATATATGGAAAACGACGCTTTTCCGGAACCTATGTTCGTATGAAAAATGTTTATTATTTTTAGCTGTACAATCAGTTCCTGATGTATTGTATATCCTCCTGAAACATCCTGTACAGTGGGCGACAACGCATAATTTAAAGATTATTTTGAACATCAGACTTTGGTGAGATTATATTGCATTAAAATTAACGAATCGCATAGTGTAGTATTTTTGAAAACGAAATGAACTTTGACTTCATAGACAATTTCTTGATTGTTTGTTTATATGTCGTATTTTAAATAACTACAAATAATTGGTTGGGGGGTTTGGTTAAGTAAAAATTAGTTTCTAAAGTATATAAATACATTTTGTATTTATTATAAATACCTTTTTATTTAAAAAAATATAATTTACATAGAACATTTACATTTTATTTGGCGCGTGTTAAAGACTGTGAATGATTTTATAAAAAAACCAAAGGCCCTATAAATAAATAAATGTATAAATAGGCCCTAATATTAAATTCTAGTATGTCTTATTATTTTAATTAGATGCAACATAGTGGTTTCTTATTTTAAATTCCTTAATTTATTAAGGGTGTGTTCTCTAGTTTTAAGGAAAGTATAACAATCAACATTTTTACTACATTTGATCTCTTAGCAGTACGCGAAAAAATGTCTATGATACTTTTTTTACGTACGTTGTAAGAAATAAATGTACACATTTTTAGCTCACTAACTTTAAGGAAAATATAACAATACATTTTTATTGTTTTAATGGTTGTTATCACATTTTCACCCCCTTAGTAGCACGCGACACAGTGCAAATCTAATTTACTTTTTCTATGTATCTTGTAAGAAGTAAATGTACAAAATTTCAGCTCTTTAGCTTTAAGGAAAGTATAACAATTAATATTTATTGTTTTAGGGATTGTTTTAAATGTTTTATCAAAATGAATCTAAGCCTATGTTACTCAAGGATAGTGTAGCTTTTTATTAGTAAAACTATTTTTTCAATCGGTACAGTAGTTTTAGAGATTACCCTCTACTTACAAACAAATTTTCCCTCTTTATAATATTATTAATAGTAACTTCAAAACTAAGATGGTAAATAATGTTAAATGTTCAAATCAAATTATTTCGTATATTTTATAACAGCAGTTATAATAAGGTAAAAAGAACCAGCAAGACTCAGGTCTACACTTTAATAAAAACTAACCTAAATTTAGAAATTAAGTAATTGCTCAAAGTCTGAAATCGGCTGTTTTATCTGTTATTTTATTCAATTGGCTGCTAAGGTAATAAATGTAAATACCTAAGATTTTTTCCGACTAAATTTACAAATATTGATATAAAAAAGGCTTTCATCAAAATGAATTCTAGCCTATGTTACTCAGGGATGGTGTAGCTTTTTATTAGTAAAACTATTTTTTCAATTGGTTCAGTAGTTCCAGAGATTACCCTCTACATACAAACGAACAAACTTTACCTCTTTATAATATTAGTATAGAATAATCAATTTATAATTATTGTTATTAATACTGGAAAAGAGATACACAGCTTTCACAAAATAAATCCCACTTGTCACTTAATTAATATATACTGCCGTTAAATTTACCAATATCTCCCAGATTTACTATTCATGATTTTAAATCCAATATAGGCAACAAATACATTTAATATACATGTCATCGTCTGCTATCCAATATAAAATAAAACACTATAGGAAGAATGTGTAAAATTTCATTGGCGGAATGTTGGTATGAGAAGTATCTTCAATATACTTGACAGTCTCTCTTTCTATCTCCTTTCTATAAAAGAAATGTTTTATAAAGCGATTAAATATAGCTTCGATCAGCTGCCAAATATATTATATCAGAATGCTTTTAAAATTCCATTGTTTGTTAATATGCTGTGAGTGGTTTTCCACAGATTTATTCCGTTTCACCCCCTTCAAAGTCCACTGCACGGTAATAATAACATAAATATTTCGTTGAGATGAAAATGAAAACAAGATATCGTATTTAAATATGGATATTATTTATTAAAAGCGAAGAATCTGTTTAAATTATAAATATAATATTCGTTGAATATTTAAGGAAGGGGCTCATTGCTTTTGTTTCATTTAAAGTAAAAGCTCTGTAAGGTTTATTTGATTTGAAGTGGAATAAACATCTTCAGTAAACAATCTTTGCAGTAGAGTAATGAGATAGTTTTATGTTGCTGTAGCTAAAAGGCTCTTGAATTTAAACCCATAAGTGTTTGAGGAAAAAAAATTTTTAACATTTTTTTATGATATTGTCACAATTGTATTTTATAAATCTTAATGTTGGTATATACAGTGTTCATAAAGTCCCTTTAACCCCCCCCCTCATTATTTTTGTTACTGAAAATAAGTTAACAAAACTTAGAATATATCTTGTGTTCCATAACAGGACAAATGTTTTGTCATATCTAACTATCTATGATTTTGAGGGGATTAGGGAGGCAAGGGGGGTTAAAAAAGTCGGTTGACATCAGTAATGGAATTAATAATATATTGTTTTTATATCATTTAATAATAATATTAAACAATTTTAGATTTATAGTTTTTATGAATTTAGTGCAATTTGTTTGTAGTGGCTATATTCTCTAAAAAATCCTGGTACTAATATGTGTAAATTTTGAAATTATATTAAAATTAGTTTAGTAGTCTTTAAGAATATAGGAAAAGTAAGTGGATTATCATTTAATTTTAATGGTAGTTATTCCATTTCATCCATTTTTCTTAAGTAATTACATTGCAAATAGTTTTGTATGTATCTTAAAAATAATATTACATAATAGCTTTGTATCTTGTAGGAAATTAGTTTAATTTATATTTATTGTATAGTTCTAGCAACCCCATTTCAACCCTTTCCAATTGTGAATGTAAACCATCCAGGGACCCACTCAAACACACACAAAAAATTTCATCAAAATTAGTCCAACAGTTTAGGAGGAGTACATACGTACGTACAGAAGAATTATATATATAAAGGTAGACATTGTAGTTGAAACGTATCGAAGCAAATACAAGTATTATTAATTAGTATTTATAATTAAGTTTTGTTTAGATTAAATTAAACAATGTATTGTGTTATATTATTAATAGTGTTAGATAGTAAATGCATTGTAATCAGTGTAAACAATTAGATTTCCGTTCAGGAGTTCTGTACATCGGGCTAAACTGTCTGCAAATGGTGATTAGATTCTAATGCATCGCGATTAATCAACCAATGCTGCTAAATATAGAAACTTGTGTCTCTGACTTACTCCAGAGCTTCAATGCGCATGCAAATAAAATCTATTGCATCTGTGGATCTTGCACTTTCCGATGAAAACGCGCCTTAAATAAGAATATAGTTATTAAAGATATGAAATCTTGTTGAACTTCAATCTTGTTAAAATACAGTACTCTAAATGAGACGGAAGGATTTGTTGCCATTTGTCAGAATGAACAATTTCTATGCTAGATGAACAATTACTATGCTAGATGAACAATTAGTATGCTAGATGAACAATTAGTATGCTAGATGAAATTACTATACTAGATGAACACTTACTATGCTAGA
>JAGFPH010003087.1:70403-81554 GCA_018207615.1 Philaenus spumarius | reverse complement strand
GGCATGCGCTAGAGACTCTACTTTGCACCGATAAACTGTGCAGTTAGATCAGTTAATCGCACAGTTTTCATCGCAGAGGTTTTTGTTTCATTACAGTCTAATACAATTCCATTTGTTAATTCTCTTTCCAGTTTATCGCCCAGCGTTTTTGATAGGGATGAGATAGATACCTCTAGTTTGCGCTGTTGGTTTTCTTTTATCAAGATCTACAAAATGAGGGGTCACACACTAGGGGTTTACATTTAAAAATATTTAGTAGCTCCCAAAAATTCCGATTTTGAGTTGGGGAGCAACGTTGCCCTATGCATGGGGAAGTGTGCTTTTATGACCTATAAACAACCCCCGGGTTTGCATTTTCTATCAATGCTCGGTGGAGAGTTAAGAGGGTGCTCCAGACTTTTAACAAACCCTGTATAGATTACCATTTAAAATAGAAAACTGCCACCACTTTGAAAAGGATTGTTGCAGGAAAACAAATTTGTAAATTAAAATTTACCCTATTTACATAAATATTCCTACCTAGTTTCATGCTTATATCCTTAACCGTTTCTGAGATATTAAGGTATTTGTAAAAATCACATCCAGACGGACAGACAGAAAACAGATCGAAATAGAACACAAGTTGTATTGTATTATTTGCTTGTTTTTAGCTGACAAATAACACCGTTAAGTTTCGGACAGTCGAACTTAGTCCGTAATATTTAGTCTTTGAACTGTTTCCAGGAAACTGTATGGGGAAGTGATTAACAGACATTTCTTTCCACTAGGTTTATATGCACGTATTGACGAAATACGCCAGAGAATATCTAAAACCATCGGTCCGCGATTAAAACATATTCCACAATTAACAGATTACAGGGACTCCAACGTCCGTCATAAAATCCAAAACGTGTATTAATCACTTTATTGTGGCACTAGAAATATTTCATAGCGTTTATTACATAATCCACCATAACTGCTTGTTTGTAATTAGTTTATTAGCCATAAATAAACTAGTCAGGCGCAATTTAGTATTAAAAAGTATTATAGTCCAAGGTTAAGTGACAACACCTGATTAACAAAAACAATAATTGCTCGCAGGACGGTATCGGTATATTTGAATCGTTTCAATATTTAGACAATACTTTTAACAAATTTGAATTTTGTTTGTTTTCAGTTTTTTGAAGTGTAAACTCTTCAATAAGCGCACCACGTCCAAAATAGTTTTATACACGTGTGTGTGTGTGTGTATAGCAGAGAATATAGTTTTCTTGTTGCTGAATCGGATTTTACCGTCACGCGTTTCACCATGCATGTTGTGAAACGCTCCTAATGTGAAACGCTCTATTCCATCTGTTTGAAAAAGTATTGGTCCTGCCGAGATTCGAACCAGCAGAGTTCATCACCACATACTAGCGCCTTAGCCGGTTAGGCCACAATCGCATTGCTAATTTAGTATATTTGAGTTGGGTATAAGTGTAACAGATTGTCCTACGTCATAGGCTTAATCTGTTAATGTTAATACAATGTATAGTTTAATTAGTAATAACTCTGAAGTGAACATTGTGCCTCCTCATTTCGTAAGTTGTGTTAAGGGTCGGCTCTAGTAAAACAAAAAGCAACCTGCGACTCCAGCGTAGCGTCGGTAGGTTACGCGGACATTGCTCATCCTAAATCCATTTAAAACCCGAAATTGTTCAAATAGCGTTTTTAAAAAAATACCAAACTCTTGGGGACAAAATTCTTCAACCGAATGGCTTGATAATTTTTCGCTATAATTAATAGTTACATCGTAAAAAAATATTTAAAGTCACCCTATAGCGGCGGTAGGTTACACGGACATTGCTCAGCCTAAATCCATTAAAAACCCGCAATTGTTCAAATAGCGTTTTCAAAAAAATACCAAACTCTTGGGGACGAAATTCTTCATGCAAATGGCTTGGTACTTTTTCGCTATAACTAATAGTGATAACATAAAAAAATATTAAAAATCAACTTTTTAAATTGTTAATAAATATTAAACAAAACGTTTTTCTTAATTTTGGAAAAGCCATTTGCATGCGTATTGGCCATAGCTTTAAAATGACATATCATTCATAATTATCCGATCAAAAATAAAGGAAAAATGTGGATTTTAATTTAACATTGGTCTTATGGAGTGTCAACCAACATGGCCGACAGCTAGAGCCGACCCTTAATTAAAAAGTTTACACTTCTTCTGTGTGGACAAGCACACAATTTATTTTTTTCAGTAACGGTAAATCAGAGGAAATTACATTATAGTCCTTAGGAGTAAGCATTTATTGTCAATGCAATTTCGTAGGAAAGGTGAGCTATTGCAGTGTCCCTTATGGTAAGGTTGGGAGTAGTAAATGAGCATCGATCATGGTCATTAAAAATTATATATACAGAGTGATGCAAAAGTCCGGCCACCCCTTAATAAATTTAAATTTTTTGCACATATTAACGCCGTACTGGCTGGAACCTATTCAATTTTTTTTTAACTATTTTACTACGGGCTCTGCCCCTGGACGCTCCGCATCCCAACCCCGGCTCGGCCTTCGGCCTCAGATGGCTGCTTCGCTTCGCTCGCAGGTGGAAAATTCGATAAAGAATCTCGTTAATCTTTGTCTCGTTTGTACATAGGTGACCGAGCATAGGCTAAATCAGCTGTTTTATTTGGCAGCTGACCCAAACTCATTAAACATTATCTCCATAAGATTAACATGGGAAATTTGAAGGATTGTATACCGGAGCTCCTTCTCGGGTGAATAGCGGCTGAACGGATGATAATATATAAGACTTGACATATCTGTGAATGATTATGTTCAGTTTTTGATCCAAATTAGCTGTTTTATATATAATAGGTTTGTAACAACCAATGTTTGAATTGAATTAAAATATAGTTAGCATTTTTCGTTGATTTTTGTTTGTGTTTGTTTTTAGTTTGTCAATGTAACCTCAAAAAGGTAATACTCTTCAAATTTTATAAGTAATGTTGCTATGGTAATGAAAGTAAACAAACATGATGTGTTGCTAAGTTTTTTATACGAACAGCTGTTTTTGTGCCCCTGATAAAATCAATAGAAATCTTTCATCCATAAGATTAACATTGAAACTTTGAGGGCCACAGGGGCGTAGCCCTAATGTCCTAGGACTTCGGTAAATGGCCTAAAACCTTCCCAGGGTTAACCTGTGTTACTATGCAAAATTTCAAAGCAATCGGATGAACGGTATACGAACGCAAAGTGGACAGAGAACCAAAAAAAACCCCATAAGGAATACACAGCAGAAATTTGCATTTGATTATAACGTTTGTAAGGCGAAAGATACATGATTTGTAATGCTTGATGACATATCTGTGAATGATTACCTGCAATTTATAAAAAAAATAAGGAAATCGGCCGGATAGAATGGCCGTACTGACTGCCACAAGTTTTCATAAATTCTTTTAATATATAGATTATGATTTCAAAGAATTAATCCGCCATCTTGAATGTAACTTTTTTTTAATGGGAAGGAAAGGTCATGTGATATATCATTTCGATATAGAATTTCAAGAGAAAACCAACGGCGAAATGAGCACATCCATATCTTTAACCGATTAAAAATGGCGGCCAAAAGATCAACAAAGTCGTGTTTTCTGATTTTGAACCATTAAAAAAAACAACGTTACATTCAAGATGGCGGGTAAATTTTTTTAAATCATAATAAAATGTAAAAAAAAATTAAATAGGTTTCCGAGAGTACTTGATACGTGCAACAATTTTAAAATTATTGAGGGTTGGCCGGACTCTAGTAACACTCTGTATATATGTGTTCGCACTCTAGCAGCCAAATTTGAAAACCGATTTTGTTCAAATTTGCTACACACGGTGTTTGTCAAAGTCGTTCGGATGAGTTCGTTAGCCAACAACATCCAACAACGTGAATTAAACATTTTTAGATTTTTCGTACGAGAAACGTTTATAGAGAGTTATCTAAAAACATAAATGTAGGATATTATTCTGCACATTTTGTTTTTTACACGACGTTATAGCTCGCTTGGTTCTCCCAAAATCGATCAAAACGTAAAATAAAATAAAAGTACTCCGTTCAAATCCACATGAGGGATTTTACCGTGAAGGAGTCTTCTGATACGAGGCCGACGGACGAGCTTGTACTGTACGAGCGAAGCGAAGTAGTCCATAACCCGAGGCCGCAAGGTCGAATTGCAAACTCGCAAAACGAGTTTTTCCGCTGCGAGTGCAAATAAAATCTACTAATATATTTCATACACGCAGTCGCCTATTCAACGCCTTCGAGGGGACCAATTCCCCAAATTTTTCGTTGAAACTCTAAAACATAAATACATTTATTTTTTGAAATTCGCTAGATTAACAGCTGCGTGATCGAATTGTTTATATAATCGCTTTCACGTAACTACGAGAAATTTTAACTACTATATAGATTTTAGTAACCCATTGTGTATTAAAAACCTACAAACGCTTTTAATATCTTATAGGGCAATAGGTTGGTTTACACTTGCTACCTGCCGCAACAATACGTAACTTGAGGCTCTCCATGTGGTTAAGTTAATTGCGTAAAGAGACTCTGGGGGAATCCATAATAACACACTCTAAGGTTATCTCATTAAATCATTTAGTCTGAAGTACTGTTGGCGTTGAAATAGTAGTAGGCTTCATTGCCGAACTGTCTCCATCTCTATTTACACTAAACATTTACAGAGTGTAAATAAATTAATGTTAGGTTAGTTATAGTTTGACTACTGTAGCTCGTGCATCACTGAAGATGGCGGCTTTGTCGTTGAAACGCGTTTGACTTAATAAACGTATTAGTCGTGAGATTTTGTGTTCAAAGTTTATTCTATAAAATATGCAGAAGTCTTTTTTATATGGACGGTTGGTTTCTCGTGAATTATAAATCTGCCAGCAAACTTTAAATGGGAAACCTTTCCTTATCGTTTTGTGAAATAAAAAAATGTGTTGTTGAAATATTGTAAATGATCGCTATTTTCCAATATGGCGGCCAACTTTCGAATTTCTTATGAAACACCCGATATTTTTGACGATTTTTGATTTGACAAGTTATTTTCAAACTCTTTTGTTTTTGGTGTTTTTTTTTATACGACTAACCGTTTAAAAATTAAAGGGATATACAGTTTTAAAAACACCCTAACTAACCGGAAGATATGTTTGTATGGCAACGTTTTGAACCAAAGAAAACACTATAAAACATCGTGACAAACATATAACTATTTAAAATAAAAAATACTGTTTTTATTATTTTTTTAAAACAATAATACAGAGGAATTAAGTCACACGTGAAAAATGAAGATGGTACCGATAACATATGGCCAAACTCCTCTGTATTAAGCCTATGGTTTTGAAAAATGAAGAAAACCCGTATTTATTGATTTTTAAAACTTATTTGTTTGTTTAAATAATGTTTTGCTAGTATTAAGAGCGTTTTCATTGGTTCAAAACTCTTTCCCACTAAAATATCTTCCTGTCAGTTTAGGTGTTTTTTAACCTATAACTTTTAAATGGTTAGTCATATAAAAAAAACACACGCCAAGAACAAAAAAGGACTTAAAATAACTTGTCAAATCAAAAACCATCATAAAATATAAGTATTTCGTAATAAAATTGGAAATTTTACCGCCTTATTGGAAAATTACAGCTATTTACAATATTTTAACTACATATTTTTTTATTTAAGTAGGCATATGTATTTTTTATTTTTTTTTATTTAGATATTTATTTTATTCCCTAATATAATACAAACACATACAAAATAATAAAATAAGAAGGTAACTTAAACATAACATAAAATAAAAAAACTAACTGTAATATAACATAAAACTTAAGTTATATAAAAAAATAACAGAATAGTTTCCATATGGGGAATAAAATATTTTGCAACCTCTAGGGCAAGCAAGCCCGTTTTGAGGCTGCAAGCAGATGATAATGTATTCATAACAAAAAGAAGAAAAAAAGAGTAAGAAAAAGGGGTACTGGGAGCAGTTAAATTTACAATAAAAAATAAATAATATACTATGGAAAAAAACATACAAATAGCGGAAGAATTTTTTAAAGACAAATTAACAAATAAGAAATTAAACAAACATATCAACACTAACTAAAGTTTTAACAGCACTTATGTAAAAGTTATATGGGATACGATAAAAAATTTAACAATAATCATACATAAAAACACTCAACATTTTACTCTATCCAAATTTAAATCACACAGTTCACATCCATACTCTCATACACACACATGTTCAAAACTACTGTACTTCCATCTCTCTCACACAACCACTCACACATACAACATAGATCATCACACGACCACATCCAACAAGCCCTCCACATCGTCCCTGCTCAATAGCCAGTTCTTCAGGAGAAACAAATATTTCCTTAGTTTACCAGATATTTTAATTTCCTCAGGAAGTTTATTATACAGTCTAGGTGCAGTTACAGAGAAGAAATTTAAGTAAATTGTTAATCTGGCTTTAGGTACCTTTACTTTGCTTTTGCATCTTAAAAAATAACCAATTGGGTTGCAAAAAATGAAGAACCCTGACTCCTAATATAAAATATTTTAAATATTATAAAAAATATTTAATAATATAAAATATTATTAATACAGACCGGCTGTCTCATATTTGGGCCACTTATAAATCACCAGCGCACATTGAATACGACACAATTTTTTAAACAAATATGTATTACACAAATTTAGGTTAGTTTTCGGTTGGAGCGGCAAGCCACAGTGAGTCAGCTGCAATTCAGCAGTAAGCATCAGTACTACCAACTGTACAACACTGACATTAAAACAGATATCAACAAAGCTAGAGACCAAGCGTCCCATATGTGCGTCAGAATCCCTAGAGACTGCTTTTATAATTTCAAGCCACTAAAATCAGTTGTTCACAATAGAGTGTTGCGACACTGTCCCAAATGTGAGCCGCTTGTCTGTTTTGATGGGACTAACGGGGTCATATTTGAGTCGCTGGTCTATGGAGGTAGACTGGACGACTCATACACGAGTCGGCTGGGATATTTAGAAAGAAGATTTTTTTAACGGTATTAGCGAACCTGTTATCTTTTAAAATCATTAAAATAGGTAGTAACTTATTGTAAAATGATTAATGTAGGCTAGTGCAAGGAAATTTAATGTATTTTTAGATATCCCAAAAGGGAATAATTCTTGAAATGCTTATAATAAGACATTTTTATGAATAAATTTAGCCTAGCCTAAAAAGTCTTTACTAAATTTATTGGTAAATGTATAGTAAACACTTCAATTTTTTCATTAATAGAGGTTTTAGTTTTCAAAAATCATTACACAAGAAAGTAAAAAACATAACAAATAAGAGACTAGTAGTAAGGTTTAATTAAATATGTAAACACAATTGCTCACAGAGTTAGAAGAACCACAATGTAAGCCTCTGATCCGCTAGTTCTGACCTGTCCGTGGTGGGCGTTTATATACTGACATATTGCTGTATCAACTTTGTAATCTGAAGGACATGCTTGTCACGCTTAATTAAAATGAAACCGCGAGACGGTAAGTTTGAGGAGCTCAATATGGGAGGATGGAAATGTCTAGCAAGTTCTTCTGAGCTGTGACGAGATTTGTGTTCAGGCTGTGTGTGTTTTAATTGTTTTATTGAAATAGTTTTATTTTTAATTGTTTCCGTTTCAAATCGGAAACATTTAGCTTTCTCTTTTTGGGATGTAAATAAAAATAACGGTCTCATTTCTGACTGTTTAGCAATTTATCTAAGCAGTTACAAACCTTGAATAACCATGCAATACAGAGTGTTTCACAAATCAGCAATACTTTTATCAACAATTCGATCTTGAGGACCTTTTTGTCTCTCGGAAATGTCCTAAATGACAAACTAAAAAATGAGCACAATTAAAATAAAAACCACAACAGTGCGCGGTTTGGCTTATGTTCTAGCTCGTTACGGTTACCCTACTCCCCCGCATTTGTTACTATAACCGGCCAACTTTAAACAATTTTAGAAAAGAATTTATCAATTAGTTACATCTTTAAACTGAACTAAAACTTCTCTACAGTTTGTTCATACTGTAACAAATTCAATTCGTACTTACAAAGTTATTGTATACGTCATGTTAGGTTAGGTTATGGTAATTAATTGCTGTAGAATTTAAGCCTTCAGTTTCCAAATATAAAAGACCTGCCAGGAAATAAAGAGCTTCTTGAGCTATTGTTCTAAATGAAGCGTGTAAAAGCTTTTCTGTCGGTAGAGAACGCATCTATTTAAAAGATTACTTATCGTTGCTACCGGGTACGATGGAAAATAAAATATTTCAACACCTCAACCAAACAAAGCATTGATGGTATTAATAAAGAAAGGCCTGTTTATAATTTTTAAGTGCAAGATATATTTTCAAAATTTAACAATGAGTAAGTTTTAAGCAAACATTTTAAGACACTATATAAATATTGAGCTTGACTTGTGAGAAGATATACTTGATAGAATAAACTTTGAATACAAAATCTCACAACTAATACGTTTATTAACTCAAACGCGTTTCAACGACAAAGTCGCCATCTTCAGTGTTGCACGAGCTACAATAGTTAAACTAGTTGAGTTGTTTGACTATTGTACCTCATGCATCACTGAAGATGACGGCTTTGTCGTGGAAACGCGTTTTAGTTAATAAACGTATTAGTTGTAAGATTTTGAGTTCAAGGTTCATTCTATCAATTTGAAAACTGTATTATTTTTTAGTTTACTACTTTCTGCCAGCAATTCATTTTATTTTTTAACTAAACGGCACGTATGGGTAGAGAGTGATTTGTCTATGGTTGAGTTATAAAAACTTACTTTGTATATTTTATATACAGGGTGTATCAGGAAGAAACGGAAAGAATTGCAGGACGTGTTCTACTGGGGAAAATAATGAAAAAAGTTCTTATAAACATAGGTCCGAAAACGCTTCGTTTTCCAGATATCCGCCATTTTGTTTTTTGTACAAAATAATTCATATCTAGAGAACAGTTTGCCTAATTGAGTTCAAACTAGGTATGAAGTTTAACCTGACAATGATATACCTCAAGAAAAATAAACGATTAAATCCAATCATGCGTTTCAAAATGGCGGCTGTTTGAAAATTTCAAACCTAAATTACTTCAAAACCGTACATTTTAACGAAAAATGTCAAGACACCTTTTTTGTAGCCCTTTTGATTCCCTATCGGATGGTGTAACTTTCAAAACAATCGGATGAAGGATAATAGCTAAGTTAAAAGGTAATGACAACAAATGTCCATACAATATTGTAGTATTTACTGTGTTTGTATAGGATGCCGAGTTGAACAAACCAATTAGTACACATAACTTAACTGTTATCCTTCATCCGATTGTTTTGACAGTTACACCATCCGATAGGGAATCAAAAGGGCTACAAAAAAGGTGTCTTGACATTTTTCGTTAAAATGTACAGTTTTGGAGTAATTAAGGTTTGAATTTTTCAAACAGCCGCCATTTTGAAACGCGTGATTGGATTTAATCGTTAATTTTTTTTTGAGGTATATCATTGTCAGGTTAAACTTTATACCAAGTTTGAACTCAATCAGTCAAACCGTTCTCTAGATATGAATTATTTTGTACAAAAAACAAAATGGCGGATATCTGGAAAACGAAGCTTTTTCGGACCTATGTTTATAGGAACTTTTTTCATTATTTTCACCAGTAGAACACGTCCTGCAATTCTTTACGTTTCTTCCTGATACACCCTGTATATTTAACATAAACTCCTATAATAGCGAGTCTACATCCGTACGTACGTGCATTCTTACGTACGTACGTGAGTACAATATAACAGCTGATTTCACCCATCATCTCTAATACTTCAACAACACCTATCGTAATTAAAGTTTGGGTTTTTTTTAACTTCAATCAATAATACAAGTCTTGCAAGTTTTTTTTTTAATATGAGTTATATCTAATAATAGCTATAATATGTCATAAGATTTGCTTTGAGGTTATAAAATTAATATAAATGCAACCTTTTATCATCAATGTATTCACCTATACAAATTTAAAGAAGAGATAAGCCTACCAATTCGTTTAGCTTCGGAAACATTCGTATATCTTCGTATAATACATAAACATATTCGATTATTAATTTCATCATTATAATATTAATAACTTCTTTTGATGTACATTTTACATACTTTTGATAACATTTGATGTATTATTATGAATTATTATTCGATTATTAGTTCCTTCATTATAATATTAATAACTTCTAAATAATTTCATGTATCAATATGAAATAAAAAGCAATTAAAATATAATATTTTTTCTTTAATACTGATATAAATACAATATTTTGACAAGCAGGCCTACTGTATTATAAAATCATTTCTAAATACAGTATCTTTATAATTGTACGCATTTACCGAGTTAAAAATCCCCTCGGAATAGTTAGGTAGGCCTACATTAGGTTTGTTGTTTCTGAGTAGTATTTCTTTATAGTATATATTTCTGATTTGTAGCTAATTAATCTGCCTGTGATTTTTCACGGGAGGTTACTAGTTTTTATATAAAACATAATTATAGAAGGGCACTTATTCATACTAACTTCTTGTATTCCTGCTCCTCGGTGAACACAGTCTTAACCACTATGTTCGAATATGTTTTGATATAAAAGGGTTTCAAATATATATTTTGAATGACAAACAAGTAATACAATAAACTATAAAAGCAGTTCGTACCTTTAACTTATTTTAACATGATTAAAAACTACATAATCGAAAGATAAGTGGTTGAAAACACTCTGCAAATTAGTTAACCTGTTTTAGTTGCAGATTCATAATTCGTTTACAAAAAGATGACAGAAATGAAACATTTACAAATAACAGATAGAGTATAAATAACAGATAGAGTACAAATAACTTGAAGTACGAATGAAACATCCATTAATGCTGATAAAATTTAACAATATTAATACTAGGGGATCTGCCCCTGGACGCCCCGCGTCCCAACCTCGCCTCGGCCTTCGGAGTCAAATGGCTGCTTCGCTTCGCTCGCAGTTGGAAAATTTTACCTAATCTAAAAAAAACTGGTAGTTGTGAAAAATTATAATAAAACCTGATTCTAATAATTAGCCCAATTGGTGTTTTG
>JAGFPH010003087.1:53553-70303 GCA_018207615.1 Philaenus spumarius | reverse complement strand
CTCTTTGATAATAATATTTTGCTTTAATTTTCTAATTATTATTAAAATATCATAATTTTGCGACACTGTTATAATTTATCTATCTATCTCACAAACGCATTACAAATATTAGTTAACCATATTATTTGGCAGGTTACCTGTGGTACTTTCTTGCAAGCACTGCAAACGTTTTACCACCTTCTATTGTTTACATCAAACTATTTATCAGTCATTATCAAATGTACATATTATTAATATTACACAAAAACGTAAGCATGGGCGGATCCAGCCGGTTTTCAAGGAGGGGGGGGGGAATAGAATAATTTTGTTTTAATACAGTGCATGAAAACGTATTTTAGACTATTTCACGAGCACCCATTTTACTTTCTCACTATACTATACTAGAGAAAGTATAGTGATCGCAAAAAATCGATGTTGAGATTTTTGTGGAAATATCCGTTTTGGAACCTCCTGAGTCCAAAAAAGTGTTTTTTTTAAATGTATGTCTGTATGCCTGTATGTATACAAAGCTAGAGCGAAAACTATTCGTTCGATTTAAAACAAATTTGCACCAGACTTGTCAAGTAAGCCTGAATAGATGCACGAAAAACGGTTTTGACAAATTTTGAAGAAAAAAACACCTTTTTGGCAAAAAAACCTCAAAAATCAGTTATTATTTTTTTAATAAAAAAAACGGCTCTAACGATTTTGATAAAATTTTGCTTATTTGTAGCCTTTAATGTACCCTACCAAATGCAGAAAACACATCTTTATAAAAATTCTCGTTTGGCTAATAATAATAATAATAATAACTGATTTTTGGGGTTTGTTTTTCAAAAATTTTCAAAACTTTTTTTCGCGCATCTATACAGCCCTAATTGACGTGTTTGGTGCAAATTTGTTCGAAATCGATCGAATAGTTTTCTCTCTAGATAATAATAATAATATTTATTACTTAATCTCCTACTTTAATAAATCACCTCTCCTACCCCACCTACAATTATGAAGTCACAGTGAATCTGTTTAATAATTTAAATGTGTTTGTGAGAAATTATGTGCCAGTTCCTGATATCGTTTATTTCATATTAAAATGCAGAGAACATATAAAACAGTTTTAATTCATTAACAAAAATATTGATTAATATATTATTATATACCAAGAAAGATAAAAGTACTATAGTTTAATTGCTTTTTATTTCATACTAGGGGAGATCCCTGCGTGCTCCACACGCTAACCCCGTCAGAACATTTTCAACAATTCAGTGGATATATTATATTCATTAAAAATTACTTTCTTAAAGTGTTTATTAAAAATTCATCTTCATTATTAAAATTAATTATATTTTTACTTTCAAATTTTTTAAAACTAATTAGGCCTCTTTCAGATTTTCCTGAGCCAACATCTACAAAATGTGATATAGGAAAATGCACAACTTTACACCAAAACGTTTGAGCGACAGTGGAGTACTGAACTCGTGAGACGTGTGACGCGTGGGGCGGTAAACTCTGTCACTGTCACTGTGCCACGCTAGTCACGCTGCATAGCGTCGCGTTGCCAATATACATTTATTTACGTATGTTACAAAAAGTCACGCTGTGCCACGTCACGTTACAAGCGTTAAACGCGTCCCAATATACGCCTAGCCTTATAATTAGTTCTATGTATAATACAACATAATGTGGACTAATTTTGCTTACTCAAACGGTTAAGCTTACTAGACTTAATTTAGATGTTTTACAATAATTTAAATAAGTTATAACATAAAATCATGTGATCGCTTCAACGGTGAATTGTAAAGGCATATTATTTGATTTCCCTTTTCACTACAAATACAATTAATTGCACTAGAGTAATTGAAATGAAGATATCGAGGAGTATATGTCGTCAGGAATGTCTTTGACGGATTAAAACTATGCAACAACATGTTTTTTTCGGCATTACAGTTACTTGCCTTCTAGATAATTACCTTAATGTAGTTATTCACCAGGTTACCGGCTCTACAATAAAGTATATTAAAGTGCAAACAATATTATCATTCATTTTTTGTAATCGCTGAAGACCACCTTACTGTAATATCATACAATTGCCCACGTTTAATAACTACATTTTGTAGTATTATGGTATTCGTGTTGCTCCAACGATTTAAAAAAATAGAACTTGCAACAAAATTTCGTACCGCATTCAATCAGTTTAAAAATTTTAGATTCGTTCTGCGTTCAACGTTTTAAACGATTGATGAATGTATTGAATAACTTTTGACTAAACTTTTTACTTTTTGTTTATTTACAAACTCTATAGAATTTATTCATTTTTAAACTGCCCACGAGCCTTTTAATTTGATATTTCATTTATTAGGATTTCAACATTCTGTTGTTAAAGCTATAGAACAATGTATAGAACAGTAATATGCCTAGCAACATCCATTTGTTCTCTATCATTGTTTTTTATTCAAAGTAATCTACAAAATTCTGTTTGTCAAAATATGTTTATCGGTTTGAACTCGTTTTTACTCAGGGAAGATACGTTAGTAACTCGGTCTGGTCACATAATTTAGGTTAAATTTGTTGGAATATATTTTAATCGATTTAACAAAAAATTATTTGTCGAAATTTTGTTTGTTATTTTAATGTTGGAGATTAGTTAGTTGTTAAAATCATTAAAAATATTAATTTTTGTCTCAAATCGCGTTTCAATTACCAGTGAAACCTCGATAATCCGAACTTTGGTAATCCGAATGTCCGCTAATCCGAACGCATAAATAATTCAGAACTCAAAGTAGTAAACCCATTTGAAAACATTTTTTTAGTACCTATACAGTTAATTTTCTCAAATCGCGTTTCAATTAGCAGTGGAACCTCGATAATCCGAACGTCCGATAACCCGAACGCATAAATAATTAACCCATTTGAAAACATTTTTTGTATACAATCAATTTTCTTTCAAATCGCGTTTCAATTAGCAGTGGCACTTCGATAAACCGAACGTCCGATAACCCGAACGCATAAAAAATCAGAACTCAAAGTAGTAAACCCATTTGAAAACATGTTTTAGTATACAGTTAATTTTCTCTCAAATCGCGTTTCAATTTGCAGTGTAACCTCGATAATCCGAACTTTGGTAATCCGAACGCATAAATACTTCAGAACTTAAAGTAGTAAACCAATTTGAAAACATTTTTTTAGTATACAGTTAATTTTTTTAAATCGCGTTTCAATTAGCAGCGGAACCTCGATAATCCGAACGTCCGATAACCTGAACGCATAAATAATTCAGAACTCAAAATAAATTAACCCATTTGAAAATATTTTTTTAGTATATACAGTTTTTTCATACACAGAGTTCTAATGTGTTAAGTAAATAGTTTTTTGTCATTTAGTGTAGGCTACTGTATTTTAGTTTGTAGTCTTAATATTTTCAGACCCCATTTGAATATAATTAATTCATATATTTATGTTATTAGTCATATTTAATGCTATGTTCGATAATCTGAAAGTTTTGGTAGTCCGAACCAGCACCGGATCTTATTAATTTCGATTATCGAGGTTCTACTGCATATGTTTTCATCGCCAGAGATTCTTGAGATACAGTACCAAATTAATTTTATAAATGACTAGCTGAATACCCGTGCTTCGCCACGGAATTTGTTGTTGCATCACCATGATTTATAATTAATTGTCATAGTATTCTCTCATTTTCTTTTATCTATTATTATTAATGTGAATTATAACATTTATATTCAATTACTTTGGTATTTATTGTTCACTGGTTTGCCCGTCAATTGTCTTTGTCATGGTATGTGTGCTAAATAAATTAAATAAATACAAAATTCAGAGTGAAGAGCCTATTTTTTTCAATCGTTAATCTACAGACAGGTAAATCACAGTCTTAGCTTGATATTTCCAGCGTCTTTAATTGCGAATGCATAGATCGGGTTAGTTTTGATTAGGTTACGTCTTAAATATTTACTTAAAGTTAATAAGTTCCAAATTTCAGCTCTCTATCTTTAAGGAAAGAATACAAATTAGTATTGATTGTTTTTAGGGTTTGTTATTACATTTTCAACCCTTAGCAGCACGTAACGAAATTTACAACTGGTTTACTTTTTCTGTGTATCGTGTAAGAAATAAATGTACATAATTTCAGCTCTCTAGTTTTAAGGAATGTATGAATATTAATAATTAATGTTTTTAAGGGTTGTTAACACATTTTCACTCCTAGCAGCAAGTAACAAAATGTAAAAGTCATTTATTTTTCATATGTGTTTTGTAAGAAATATATGTAAACAAATTCAGCTTTAAGGAAAGTAAACAAACAACAAATATTGTTTTAGGGGATGTTTCAACCCTTAAAGGTCAAATATTTTTAAATTCTATCTTAGAGCGCCTATGAGCAATGTGTGAACCAAATATTTCACGTTCCTTAACGGAATTAAATTGATATTTTTATAGTTATAGGGGTTGTTACTAAATCTTCACCCCTTAGCAGAACGTGATAAAATGGTAAAACTGCTTTATTTTTTATATGTATCGTCTAAGAAATAAATGTACAAAAGTTCAGCTTTCTTGCTTTAAGGAAAGTATAACAAACATTGTTTATTGTTTTATGGGTTGTTTCAACCCTTACAGGTTAAATATTTTAAAATCCTTTCTTAGTGTGCCTCTAGCCCCTGTGGAAAATACATGTACCGAAATTCAAATTGCTAGGAGGTAAGGGTTTTGAGATATTTAACAAACAATATTTATTGTTTTAGGGGTTGTTTCAACCCTTACAGGCCAAATATTTTAAAATCCGTTCTTAGTGTGCCTCTAATGCCTATGAGCAATATGTGTACCAAATTTCAAGTTCCTATTGGTATGGTTTTTGAGAAACTGTGATCAGTCAAAACTAACCCTAAACCCCCAAAACTAAACCTAAAAATTTGAATATCAAAATGACATTTCTTTAGTTTTCCTATTTCCATCACAAAGTATACACATGCCAATTTTCATCTCTCTAGTTTCATGGGAAGTGGGAGAATTAGTGATGATGAGTGAATGAGTGAGGGCTTTGCCTTTTATATGTAGAGATGACATTCTTGTTTTTGTTTAGGTAGATAAAAATAAATTGTGTTTAAGTTTTTGAACGAAGTTCCTTTACGCGAGTTGCGGTAGGAGTTGACAAATAGAAAATCTACGTGTAACGAAAAAGCGTTATCGAATTGGTTGCTATGGTAATGAATGTAAATACATTCAAGAAACATGTGTTTAAAAGTGAGTTATATTATCTGACTATTGCAATTTTGTAATGTAGATTCAAGAAATGGAAAGTATGTGTAATACAAAAGTAAGTTAATATAATTTTATATTTTGATACAAGTATTACTGTTTTCATACGTTTAATGTTATTATAATAAAGGTGTAGAATTAATTATAACATCAAAGCTAAGATGTCCATTCACTGTAAATACATTCAATTACATAAAATGTTAGTTCATCAGTCTAGGCCTAACCTAAAATTATTGTGTGTATGTTGCCGTTAAGGCAGATAAAATAAATTAAACACACACACTAATAATTTTAGGTTAAGCCTAGACTGATGGACCAACATTTTATGCTTATTGAATGCATTTACAATTCAATATTAAGTAACATTAGCACTTGAAGAAAAGGCGTGATGAACTTTGTTCCTGTCGGGGGTCCCACGACTGCACACATTTTTGTTTTTCTATTTAAGAATATATTTAAATAAACAAAAGCTGAAATTATTATTAACAACATTTAACGAAGTTAATCATCCTTTTAAGAAACAGTTTTTATTGATTTTTGTGAGTTAATCATTTGATCTAAATGTTTTTTATACACAAAATAAGTTTGAAGCAATATTAGCGCAGTGCATTTTTATTTTACGTTTCGGTTATTATTTTAACACGTTCACTGCTAAGGACGCACGTGTGAGCTTGACACTATGAGAAGCGGCCGACGCACAGTACATTGCACGCTAACGTATTGGGAGTATTTTCAATACACAATGCATTGCGTGCTTCGCACGCCAACCCCCGTATTGGGAGTATTTTCAATACATAATGCATACCCCCGTAATTGGATCATTTTAAATACAGAGAGCATTGCGTGCTTCGCATGCCAATTTTCAGCCTATGTGCTATGGACCCACATGTGCGTCCGCTTTAAAATATGAGTGATTATTACGTAGAAAAGTTCAAAAATTAAAAATTAATTTTCACTCATTTAGGCTATAAATATAAAAAATAAAAGGTCAACTCCTAGCATAGGAAATACGAAATTTGCGTTGCAGTGAATGTGTTAACAAATATCTTTGTAATCGTTGTTATTTACAGTTTGTGGCAAATATAGCACAATTTACTTTTCAGTTTCATATTCCATATTCCAATTTATATTAAACTAACGAGAAGTGAATAACCAGCAATAAATTTAATATCATATTTCTCGTAATTTTAATAATATTCTTATTGTATGTATTTGTTTGAACTTGTAATTCTTAACTCATCCTTTCTAGTTTAGAATCAACAAGGAATTTACTAATATTGATATTGAGGGAAATATGAGCTTTATTTTATTATACACAGCTTTGGATTAAGGGTAATTTTTTTACTTCTTTCTTTTATTCTAAAAACGGTAATATTATTAGGAATAATTTCATAATGAAATTTGAAAAAAAAGATGAACTTAAAACATAATCAAATCAATCTCTTTAAACGAGATTACAATAATTGTAATATTAATGTTGTAGATCTTTAAAAAATATAGTATAGGACTAAACGGTTATTGTTGTAAGTCTAATAACATATTGAATAACAAAGTACAATACCTTTTATTTTCCGTCAGTTTACCTCTTTTGTAAAACTTTTGACGCGTTTCGAGATATTTATCTCATCCTCAGGAAATCCCTCGATGCATCGAGGTCGTCAAAATGTTAATTACACGGACACAAACACATTATGCACAACACATTTTAAAAAAAACACAGTATGTAGGTTTCTTGTGCGCTGTTTGATAACGGACAACCAGTCGATATCCGGGAGTCGTGGGATGCGCATCTATTTACTGTGTTTTTAAAATGTGTTGTGTGATATGTGTTTGTGTCTGTTTAATTAACGTGTTGACGATCTCCATGCATAGAGGGATTTTTTGAGGATGAAATAAATATCTCGAAACGCGTCAAAGTTCCAAAAAAGAGGTTCACTGATGAAAAATAAAAGGTATTGTACTTTATTGTATATATTAGAGATCTGGATATTGGAAAAATGAATTCAATATACTGAAGTTGAATGTAGTTTCTCATAAATTGACTCTAAAGTCAGAGAATATGTATTTAATATAATTTTATATTAAGCTTTATTATAGTTTCTCAGCACTTGTTTGTTTGTTTGTTTAGATTGGATTAGACTAGATTCCTTTAGTGTACAAACACATTTCTGATAGAAAAATTCGCTCTGCCAATCTTTAAAACAATTAGTTTACACTAAAATTATTACACAAATTTTTAACCTAGATTTGACAGGTAATTATTTAAAATCTATTCCATTGTTTATTGCTTTATTTCAAAGAGGATATAATATACAATATTCATGTAAATTACAATAAGCTTGGCTTGTAATTTCTGATTTTATTTTATTTCTAAACTAGTAAACCCACTTGAAAAATCACTGGCAGATTAATGAGATACACGTCAGAAACACATTGTGTAAACAAATACTATTTAAAAACAAGAAATTTTATGGAGGCCTACCTAACTATGCTGAGGGCTTTTTGGAAAGAAGTTCCTTAACGCGGATTGCGGAAGGAGTTAAATAGAAAATGTAATGCGTAACGGAAAACAGTGTTACTAATTGGTATGACAAATGACAAATAGAAAATACGCGTAATGAAAAAGCGTTATCAAAATGGTTGCTATGGCAATGAATGTAATGGTTCATGCAAAATGGTTCATCAATTTAAATTAAGAGACGATCGGTTACGTCCAGCTTAGATCGGATATTGCCGGCAAGCGCTGAAATAGTTTTAGGTTAGGCCTAGACGGATGAACCAACATTTTATGTTTATTAAATGTATTTATAATTAATGCACATTTAACTGTGTTTACCATCTTAGCTTTGATGTTATAATCAATTGTACACCTTTATTATAATAACATTAAACTTATAGAAACAGTAAACATTTGTATAAAAAACAAACTAATAATAAACGGCAATTGAAAGATTAAAATTATGTGTGTATGTTGCCGTTAAGGCTGGTTAAAGAATTGAAGAAAAAGCGTGATGAACTTCGTTGACGGAGATTGACGATCGCACTTATTTACTTTTTTAACTCGGTAAATGGGTACAATTATAAGGATTATAAATCTGTAGGCATATTTGTTAAAAATTGTTACTTATATACATTATTATAATTTATTTAAATAAATATACAAATATTATCTTTCAATTGCTTTATATTTCATACTGATAGATCAAATGATTTAGAAGTTATTCATATTATAATACATAAATAAATAATGAAATACGTTTATATCTTACACGAAGATGTACAAATGTTTCCGAAGTTAAACGAATGGGTATCTCTTCTTTTAATTTGTATAAATGAATTGATAGTAAAATGTTGTATTTAAATTCATTTTATAAACTCAAAGCAAATCTTATTACGTATTACAGCCTACATAAGTTCATTAACTCATATTTAAAAAAAAACTTCTCAAGACTTATATTTATATAACACCAAAGTAGCCTATAATCTAAGGTTTTTTAGGTATTACAAATGATGGGTGAAATCAGCTTTTATATTATACTAGGGGAGACCCCTGCGTGCTCCCCCGATGGAACTTTCTAAAAACGTGTTATGTTTTATTAATAATAAAAGTGTAGGATTAATAATAACCTAAAAACTAAGATTGTAAATAATGTTAAATGTTCAAATCAAATTATTTCGTATATTGTATAACAGCAGATATAATAAAGGTTAAAAGAAACAGTAAGGCACAGGTCTACACTTAATCAAAAACCTAACCGAAAAATTAGAAATACAAATACTCATTTCTTATTTTGAAATCAGCTGTTAATTTACTGCTTACTCACTATTAATTACCGTATATTATCAATAAATACAGTAGGCCTACTATGAAATTATAATATGTCTTACTTATTTGTAATTATAATGTCAAATTTTTTTTCCTATTTTAAAATTTCATAACTTCAGTTTTTATTGGTTTGTGCGTGTTGAATCATGTGTTGGTTCAGTCTAGGCCTAACCTTAAATATCATTTTGTACTAAGCTGCACATCCGATTCAATTGTTTTATCTGTTATTTTATTCAATTTTTGTTTTGGTAAAGAATGTAAATACATTCAAGAAATATATGTGTTTATTCTTCCGTCTATTCAAAATTATGTTTAATTTATTTTACCTGCCCTACATACACACATAATTTATGTTTTTGTGCACATCTTTGCACAGCACGTTTTGAATGGTATAAGTTTCATTTTCAATTGTATTTTTTTAGTTTTTCATAATATTGCTTATTCAATCGTATTACAGCTGTTAGACGGTATGGGTTTAACGTCCAATTTGATCCTGTGAATTTGTTATGACTAAATTTACAAATATTGAAATTAAAAATGTTTTTATCAATATGAATAATTCTAGCCTATGTTACTCAGAAATAGTGTAGCTTTTTATTAGTAAAATAATGTTTTCAATCAGTTTAGTAGTTCCAGAGATTATCCCCTACATAAAAACAAAAAAAATTTACCTCTTTGTAGGAAACAGCTGACTAATGTTATTATTACAGTCAATAAACATATGTAATGGCACTTAAATTTTTGTTAAATTTTGAGTATATTTTTTGTTGTTTTTATGTTTGTTAGATGCTGTAGTTTTTCAAAAAGTATATAAAAACACTCGAGGATTCGAATGAAATGTTGTGTCAAAATTTCAAAGCAATCGTTGAAGAACTTTCGGAGATTATCGATTTTGAACAAACGCACATTTACATTTTTATTTATATATATATATATATATATATATATATATATATATATTGTTATACGTATACTCGCTTTTATAGCAGTTGATTGTACTTCATTTTTATTACTTGTACTGATTTAGCAATGCTTTGTATTAGACCCTTATAATGCGGAGTACTCTCAAAGAATTTCAATCGATGAGATGGAAATCTGTAATTATTCTCTCTTCTTTGAGATTGGTCACTAAAGACTCATCTATTTACACTTATATGAATTTATGAACTTTTACACGATTTAGAATATATTATTATCTGTAAATTCTCTCTTATTTTGAATTAAATTACGTAAGTTTTTCAAGATTTAATAATAGTCCGTTTTCACCAAACCACAATAATTATATTTCGTTCAGAGCCCAAGTTACAGCACTTAGAAAATGTTTGCAGTTTTGTTTGTTCACTGTAGTTGTGCCATCGGCAAATAATATCAATTTCAAATTCGTAACATGATAAATATAATTAATATACATAATTAAGGGTCCCTAGTATGGAACCCTTTGTTACACCATTTTAACGTTAAATTCCAATCAGATACGAATTTGTAATTACGTCATAATTGTTCTCCGCATACGGTTCTGCAAATATGATTAAATTAACAACAAACCTTCTGTTCCATATCTCTGTAATTGTGTCAACAGAACAGCATGGTAAACACTTTCAAATGCTTTGGACAGATCACAGAAAACACCAACTGTACTCATCCAGGGCCGCTGTGTGCTTTCATGATAAAATTAATAATGGCATCCCCAGTCATCTCCCTTTAAGCCCAAACTGGGAAGGATATATTATTACGTTTTTATCTTTTATAAATTTGTAGTTTGGAATTAAATTTATTTTAAGTTATTGAAAAATTTGGTAAGACGAGCGGTATGTAGCGGTAGTTACTTATTGGTGCTTTATCACCTTTTCTCAGCAAATTTTATATTATCAGGTAATATCTCCATTTCTAAATTTTGATTATTTATATTATATATTAAATCCACTACTTGCCTTAGCAATCCTTAAAACTGTCAATTGTTTACGGCTGTTTCTCCTATTTATCAGGCATCATCAGAACTTAAAACTTAAAAACACTTTTCACATTACACTTACTAACATAATTTATAAAAACACATTTAACAAATAAATAAAACGTACATTTATAAAACCGAATAAAATAGCTTAATGTCACAGTGTGTGAGCGTCCACTATTGTGCTTTCATTCCAACTGAAGGACTGATTATTAAGTGTGATAAATGGGTGTATATGGGTTGAGACATCTTATCTATTAAGTCAAACATTAAGTTGGATTGGCACTGTGTTTGGTCATTCAATAAATTTCCTTTGTCCTTCTCGTAAGTGTGTATCTGGTAGTCCTCTAAAGTATTTAATTTACATCCCTTGCTACAGAAGTTCAGGATTTCCATGTCGGTGTTCATGCCCGTATAAGAATGATCCTCGTTTATTAAATGCTCAGAAAAGTTAGATTTGGTGGCAGTTAATTTCGAACTGAATGGTATGTGTTCCTTGAATCTTTTACCGAAAGGTCGTCTCGTCTGTCCGATGTAATTTTTGGGGCAATTTTACCATAGCCACCAACCTGAATAATCAGCCCTTCAGTTGCAATAAAAGCACAAGGGTCGACAGTCACAAACTGTGATATTAAATATTTTTATTAAGCGTTCTAAATGTACGTTTTATGTATTTGTTAAATCTGATTTTATAAATTACGTTAAAAAGGGTAAAGTGAAAAGTGTTTTTAAGTTTTAAGTTCTGATGATGCCTGATAAATAGGCGAAACTACTGTAAACAATTGACAATTTTAAGGATTGCTAAGGAAAATAGTAGATTTAATATACTATTATATATTAACAATTTATATCAGTAAGTGGGCCAGATAATAAATTTACCGATGCTGCTCAAGTTAAAATTTGTGTTTCGTCCCATCCAACAGATTATTGATTTTCCAAAATTGTCTTACAGATTTACACCTGGTATACAGGCTAAAAAGTAATAATGGAATTTACAACTATATTCCTATAGTTTTTACTAACCTTAGGTACATAAATTTGAAGTAATGTTAGTAAAATAATGATTACATCTGTTTGCTACTACTTTACAGTTTTCACTAATTAATGGATTGGTTAAGTTACTATTCTCTACTGTTTTTTCTACTAAGGTTACTTCGAGTTAGACCACTTTCGTTTATTTTAATTGTTGCAAGAACCAACTGTTTTCAGGCTTTTCAGTGAATCTACATTTTGCTAGTTTTTTAGCTCTTTTTACAACTTGCTTAGCTATATTTATTATTTTCTTTACCGGTAAATATTGCACGTAATTATAATCTTTATTTAATTTAGGTTCGTGATGAAGGTACCGTTATCTTGTCCTGTAGATCTTAATTTCAGCTGTTATCTAATTTAAATTGTATGTTGTATTGAATGTTTAAGAAACTTTTGTTTGTTGTTTTTTATTTAAAATGTCAAATATTTCTTAGAATTACGTTATAATTAATATTGACATCTACTGAACTATCAAAATAAAAACTACAATTTGATGTAATAGCAATCTTAAATTCCTTTATATTTGCCTAATTAAAACCCTATTTCTAGCAACAATACCAATCGTATTGTACACTGCAATATTGTCGATGCATGTTTTTGTTTTCATACTTAATTGTCTTGGCTCGTTCAAATGTTGACTAAAACCATTATTCTCATTTAATTTGAAAGAGAAATAAGTATTTATTTAATATCAATATTAAAATCAGGAATTATAGTTATGAAATTACCTTAACGCATTCTTTTTAGAATCGTCATAATTGTTCCTATTTATACGTTGTACAAGAATATATTAGTAATATTAAAAGCAGGAGTTATAGCCCATACACAGAAATAACCAGCAAATTTAAATATAAAATTTCTACATTAGAACTTTCTAATATTAATCCTTCATTTAGTACAGGTAAGTTAGTACTTATAACTTTAATGCACCAGCATTATTCATGATTCACCCTTGCTTTGTTTTCCTTTATACACTTTAAAAGGTTCGGTCAACCAGTGCTCACAAAAAGAGATTACAGTTAGCCTATGTAAAATTTCCAAAATTGTATCCAAATTTATACCACGAATAAAGTAAGTTTTAGAATCGATGATAAATAATATTTTTAAATATTTTGTGTGAATAAACTTACAATAAAATTTATACACATAATCGAGTTTGTTGATAGAACAAACAATTTAAACACTTTTTAATTCTGAAACTGTTAAGGATCGTAAATAAATGGTGAGATTATTTACAACTACTAATCAATAAAATTCTGCAAATTTTTTATTCCCTATAAAAATTAAATTCTCATCACATTTATTTTTCGTTAGTTCATTTAAGTATTAGAAACTTAAATGTATTCAAAATATGTGTTATTGTATCCAAATAAAACGTAATATATGGGTAAAATTGATATCTCCTGTTTTTGTTTGTTTTTTGTTTCTTTTTTTTAAGTAGGTTGAATACTTCATTGCCAACTTATTTTTTAAAATATTTAAGCAGTGTTGTATATGAACGTCAAGACCAATAATATTTAAATACATGGATATCCTTCGATTTTGAATTTCAATAGTTAATGATAAAGACCATTGCCCTCGGGCCAAGATGCGGGTATGTTGATGTCAAGGTTAAACGGTAACAAGTTGTCGATTCTGTGTCACCTGTCGGTGTACACTTATGTGGGACTGATTCTAAGAAATGTGACGTCAGAAGTTTCGGTGGAATCTGATTCTATGGTATGTATTGTGTATTGCAAATTATGGACTCGTTTATTTTATCCCAGTATGTGAGAAACTTTGCTATTACTTCTTTGAATTCGTTATGGTTTACGAGTAAACGTCCATAATTTAATCGGCAGAGAATAATATTATCACCCACACTAACAATATTTTAAGAAAGCACAGTTTATATGATTAATCAGGGATTTTTGGGTTATATTAAGTAGGCCTACACATAAAGTTAAATCTTATCTTCTAAAGCGAGAGATAATTGTCTGTCTGCTAAATGGATCTGGAATATCCGTCTAAGGATTTTTGATTTTTTGATTTTATATGGGGCTTTTGGCCACGAGAAATCGATTGGAAATGGTCACCAGTCTGGGAAAATTCGTTTTCTACGTCCTTTTATTAAATTAAAAAGTGAAATTTGACCATTTGAAACAATACAAAGCACAGCTGATGCAAATGTTTTCAATGTCATTACAATAATCATCTGTTTTCTTTTAAACGAAGCACAGCTGATGCAAATGTTTTCAATGCCATTACAATAATCATCTGTTTTCTTTTAAACTGTACTTTATTAGAGGTAAGCCTAATGTTGTATCTATTTATAGTTACCATGGCAACGAATACTTCTGCTAAATAAACATACCCTTTATTTAGTTGTTTAATGTTATAGGCCTAACCTAAACGATGTTCACGGAAATTTGCAATAATAGTTATTGACGTGAGCGAACCAGGCCCTGCTTATAATCGAGCTTTAGCTCGGTCTCCTGGTACTATTATTAATTGTTAAACGAGATATACATAATAATCTTAGTTCATTGTGTTTTAAAAATAGAACTTTTATTTTGAAATTGTACTCAGTGTGCTTCTACCTAAACAAATTGTATTTATAAAATTACATTGTTGATTGTTGTTCTGACAAATTTTTATGAAACTTATAATATTCATATCGTTTTTAGACATTGACATATAACCTTAGCGCAAGTATTATAAATTAAAAGTATGGTCGTTATATTATATGAGTTATTAGCGAATTTCTATATGAAAAGTGAGTTATTGCAGCGACTCTTACGGTGGTCCCCAGAACATGTGTCATTAAAATTTGTATACGTATGTGTTTGCATTCTGACGGCCGCATTTTACGTCGCTCGGGCGAGTTCCTTAGGCCCGGTACACACTTGCTGCAAATGGACGCGGGACGCTGCGTCCATTTAAATTTGCATCCACCTATGCTTATCTGCGTCCTATCTGCGTCCCATCTGCATCCCATCTGCGTCCCATCTGCGTCCTATCGGCGTCCCACGTTTGTAAGCCACATCAACTCTTTCATTTGCCACCAACCGAGATGTTTGTTGCTATTAGAAATGAATATGCAAATTACTTTGAGAGTGAAGCTGGTCGAGTGCCTTGGCAAGACAATTTTATATAAATAAAATTAATAGATTTACATTATACAATAATTCAATAATTTATATTAAATATTTGTTTATTTCTTTTCGCTTCTTGAGAGATAGAGCCATGGTAATCGGTTGCTGAGAAAAAGCGTCATTATGTTTTATTTAAAGACAAGACGAAGTAAGACAGAAACTCATTTTTAATAATTGTAATTCAATATTTAAATCTATTATAAGCATTCAATTAAAAAGTAAAAAACCTAAACGTTTTGTTTTTCAATGTAATTGTTATTATAATAAATGTTGTAAAATACTGTACTTACAAATTGCATTTTTTTCTTGATCACTTTTTCCTCGAAAGTTATCAAAAAAGGTTTCGCCAATGCTCTCCCACGCCGACTGTTTTTTCAATCTATCCCTATACTCTTCACTACTAACATCCCAAATAACTGGATGAATCTTTACCTGATCAATAAAAAGTTCTATATCGATATTTTCGTCAGACATAGTATGGACGCAGATAGGACGCGGCTGCAAGTGTGCACTGCTCGATAGCAAGTTGGGTACTGCTAGGTATCGGGGGTAGGGAAAAGTGACGCGCGTCCCACAGAAACCTGCGTCCATCTCGATAACTATCGGAATGGACGCTAGTTTTAGATAGGTTTCGGCGTCCCGTGTGTAACGCACCATTAGTTCCTATGTACTTCTTCCTAAAACGGACGCAGCGTCCAGCGTCCATTTGCAGGAAGTGTGTACCGGGCCTTAGACAACAAAATCCAACAACCGGAAGCAAATATTTTTGAGATTTTTCGTATTTAAAATAAACTTTTTTGAAACTTTATCGTTAAACAATATACGTAGGAGAATATTCTGCAAATTATTTTTACACGATCTTATAGCCGTTTGGGTCTCCCAAAACCAATCAGAACGTAAAATACAATAAAAGCTCCTTCAAAAACTAGGTATTCGGTGCGAGCGAAGCGAGCAGTGCATAATTGGAGGGCCCAAGTTTGACGTGTAAACTCGAAAAATGTATTGTCATTTCAAATCTCACACATTTTAAGATTCAAAAGTAAAAATTTTAGCAATTTTGTTAATAGTTTCAAAGTAAAACTGCCAAACTTACATTACTAAACCTGTATATACGTACTGTATTGTTAATATAAAATACATTAGCTGGAGGCTTCATTTATCACGAGGTTTGATTAAGTACTAAATACATCAATCATTCGTAAGTTTAGGTCAATATTTACTTTCTTCATATATAGTAAACATAAGTTAAGAACATGTAGGATTCAAAATGCTGTTTGGTATTTGGTATGGCACAAATAAAGAAAAAAACGGGATCTGTTTACTGATAAATAATAGTGAAAACTAATTATGAAATAATTTTTCTTCCACCAAATTAAAGACAAAAATGTAATAAACTGCTTTAATTTATAGTCACACATCTTACGCATTTATTGCATACATGTTTAACAATTCTGACAAAAACCTTAACGTAAAATCATCTAATCTTGTTGACCAAAACTTCAACGAAATATCCTTTAGCTACTGAACCAAACGAATATTATTCCCGTAAACAACTGTTTCAAT